>JAGDQP010000601.1:925-151092 GCA_022664845.1 Lepisma saccharinum | reverse complement strand
CCTGGAGAGAGTGTTCCAGAATTTAAACTGGGATGAAGTTGGAATTAAAATTAATGGCGAATATCTTCATCATTTACGGTTCGCTGATGATATAGTCCTGTTTGCTTCAAGTGCAGAAGAACTACAAACCAGAATGGAAGAACTGAGTAACGAGAGTTCGAAAATAGGCCTTAAAATGAACTTAAGTAAAACAAAAGTAATGTACAACCAACATGCTGCAAAGAAGGAAGTGAAGATTAACGGAGAGACAATAGGCATAGTTGATGAGTATGTTTACCTAGGCCAGCTTAAAACATCGAATGCAAAGTTGACTGATGAAATAAATAGAAGATGTAAAATGGCGTGGAGTTCTTTTGGAAGACTACACTTTATTTTCAAAAGCAAACTTCCAATGTGTCTGAAGCGTAAAGTTTATAATCAATGTGTCTTACCTGTAATGATGTACGGCTGCGAAACTTGGACATTGAATGCGCAAACGACTCAAAGATTGAGAGTCACACAAAGAGCAATGGAGAGGTGCATGCTAGGAATAACCAGGAGGGACAGGAAGAGAAATGAATGGATTCGCGCACAAACAAAGGTAGAGGATGTAATCAAGAGTGCGAAGAAGATGAAGTGGAGATGGGCCGGTCACATAGCTAGACGAACAGATGGAAGGTGGACGACAAATGTACTACAGTGGATTCCTAGAGAAAAGAAACGACCGAGACGACGTCCAAATGTAAGATGGGTAGATGAAATCAAGCGTTTTTCAGGAGCTACATGGATGAGGATATCAGCAGACCGAGATATGTGGAAAGAAAAGGGGGAGGCCTTCATCCAGCAGTGGATAGAAAACGGCTGAATATGATGATGATGATGATATATATATAGTATTAATGAATAACATCAACAAACTTCTGGAGGTGATTCTACATGACAACAGCAGGAAAAAAGTCTCTATTAACCCGTGTCCAGAAATTCGTAATTTATGAGTTGCAGTCAACCGAAAATGGAGATTTTTATATTTTTGGAATTGAATAGAGTCCAAACTAGTAGCGTAGACAAAATGCGGCATATTACTGTCAAAGACTCTAACCATCCTTTATTCAAATATGTACTTGTCAGGATTATCCAGTGGTGACGCAAGGATTTCTTCTTAACACGGAATGTATATTCCGCCATTATATGAAGTAAGTTTGTTTCTCTGAGAAACGTGTATGAACGAATTACACTTAGGTAGAATTTGAATAGAGGAGGGTATAGGAAATATGCCGCATTCCGCTACGGCTACTACTTTTGACAATATTCAACTGAAAAAATTCAAAAAATCTCCATTTTCGATTGCCTGTAATTAATTAATTACGAATTTTCGGTCACGGGTAGATAGAAACCTTTTTCCTTCTTTTGTCATGTAGAATCACATCCAGAAGTTTGTTGGTGTTATTCATTAACACCCTATATATACAGGGTGTCAAACGTCACACTGCGACCGTAATTAGATTCGAAATGAAAGAAAATGTAAAAAAGTAGGTTCCGCAGGAATGTAGCCATGTCGGGAGCTGATAACATTCCGTAAAAAGCAAGGGGCCCCATTGCCCACATCACAGGGCCCCGGGGGTCAACTGCAAAATCTCAAATGGCAACATGGGTCGAGTGACACTTCGTTCAATAGATCTTGGAAAAACATTTTGTATACGGGTCAAAGTTTTCAAAATGGCCGCCGGAAATGGTGTCTGTTGCAGAGAAATTTGCATTGTTCGTAGTATGAAAACCTTGGAGTGCAATGAATGGAAGGAACTAAACATAGATGTCCAAATGGCAGTAGGACACATCGATTGGTGTTAGTATGGTGTTAGTTATGACTACAATATAGATTATTAAGACTACAATATAGATTGCTCAAACTACAATATTGATTTTTAAGACTACAATATAGATATTTAAGACTACAATACAGGTATTGTAGTCTTAAATATCTATACTGTAGTCTTAACAATCAATATTGTAGTCTTATTAATCTATATAGTAGCCTTAACAATCTATGATGTAGTCTTAACAATCGGTATTGTAGTCTTAACAATCAGTATTGTAGTCTTAACCATCAATATTGTAGTCTTAACAATCAATATTGTGGTCTTAAAATCTATATTGTAGTCTGAACATTCTATATTGTAGACTTAACAATCTATATTGTACTTTTAACAATCTATATTGTTGTCTTAACCATCTATATTGTAGTCTTAACCATCTATATTGTTGTCTTAACAATCGATAAGGTAGTATTAACAACCGATATGGTAGTTTTATCAATCGATTGGGTAGTCTTAACAATCTATATTGTAGTCTTAACAATCGATATGCTAGTCTTAACAATCGATTGGGTAGTCTTAACAATCTATATTGTAGTCTTAACAACCTATATTGTAGTCTTAACAATCTATATTGTAGTCTTAACCATCTATATTGTAGTCTTAATGATCTATATTGTTGTCTTAACCATCTATATTGTAGTCTTAACAATCGATATGGTAGTCTTAACAATCGATTGGGTAGTCTTAACAATTATATTGTAGTCTTAACAACCTATATTGTAGTCTTAATCATCTATACTGTAGTCTTAACCATCTATATTGTAGTCTTAACAATCTATATTGTAGTCTTAACCATCTATGTTGTAGTCTTAACCATCTATATTGTTGTCTTAATCATCTATATTGTTGTCTTAACAATCGATATGGTAGTCTTAACAATCGATTGGGTAGTCTTAACTATCGATATTGTAGTCTTAACAATCTATATTGTAGTCTTAAGAACCAATATTCTAGTTTTAACCATCTATATTGTTGTCTTAACCTTCTATATTGTTGTCTTAACAGTCGATATGGTAGTCTTAACAATCGATTGGGTAGTCTTAACAATTGTATTGTAGTCTTAACAACCTATATTGTAGTCTTAATCATCTATACTGTAGTCTTAACCATCTATATTGTTGTCTTAACCATCTATATTGTAGTCTTAACCATCTATATTGTTGTCCTAACAATCGATATGGCAGTCTTAACAATCGATATGGTAGTCTTAACAGTTGATATGGTAGTATTAACAATGGAAATGGTAGTATTAACAACCGATATGGTAGTCTTAACAACCGATAGAGTAGTCTTAAGTATCGATATTGTAGTCTTAACAATCGATATGCTAGTCTTAACAATCGATTGGGTAGTCTTAACAATCTATATTGTAGTCTTAAGAACCTATATTGTAGTCTTAACAATCTATATTGTAGTCTTAACCATCTGTATTGTTGTCTTAACAATCGATATGGTAGTCTTAACAATCTATATGCCAGTCTTAACAATCGATATGGTAGTCTTAACAGTCGATATAGTAGTCTTAACAATGGATATGGTAGTATTAACAACGGATATGGTAGTAGTAACAACCGATATGGTAATATTAACAACCGATAGAGTAGTCTTAACTATCGATATTGTAGTATTAACAATCTATCTGCTAGTCTTAACAATCGATTGGGTAGTCTTAACAATCTATATTGTAGTCTTAACAACCTATATTGTAGTCTTTACAATCTATATTGTAGTCTTAATAACTTATATTGTAGTCTTAACAATCTATATTGTATTCTTAACTAACACCATACTAACACCAAGCGATGTGTCCTACTGCAATTTGGACATCTACGTTTTGTTCCATTCATTGCATTCCAAGTGTTTTTATACTACGAACAATACAAATTTATCTACAACAGTCACCATTTCCGGCGGCCATTTTGAAAATGGTGACCCATATACATTATGTTTTATCGGAACATTGTGTCATTTTCCAAGATCTATTGAACGAGATGTCACTCGACCCATGTTGCTATTTGAGATTTTGCATTTGACATGTGTCTATTTAATATGACATTTTTTAGGAACAACGATCATATCATATTTAATGTGACAGGTCTTTGCATGCTTCAGCTATTTCAAACCTGTCGGTAAGAATATGATCGTTGACCTTCAAGTATGTTATACCCTTGTCTCTTTTTGATCTATGATACTGTGACCAGAAAAATTTAGCATCACCCTTGAAACTATTCTCTAAAGCTAAGAAATATGTTTGCCTTGCTAATTTATACATTTGTTTATCTTGTCTTCTCAAAGAAGCATATATATTGTAACAATAAAGTGACCCTGTTGTAGCGTGACAGAATGACCACTGCCAGATTTGGCTATCTTGCCTATAAACAAATTACAAGATCCGGGTCACGCTCTACGTGGAAGATTAGCCCAAATTGGAACGAGGCTTAATCAAACAGAGACTTCCACAACCCCTGTGGCAGGGCTAAGATAAGGCATGCAGGTTACCACAGGGCGCCCCCAGCGAGCGAGCGTAAGCCACTTCCATACATCATCACTCATCCTACCTCCCTCCCATACCTGTACCTCAACACAGAAAGGTTCCCCGGGGTCCAGCCATCTACACCTCCCACAAACAGTGTCCCCGCCTATATCCCCAGTGACTTCAAATAATGCCATAACTAGCACTCTGCAAATACAGGAGTACTCTGCTCCTGTCTCAAAGTCTTACAGCAAGTCACCTGACCTTGCTAAATTAATATATTTATATTCACTAAACCTCGAAGCGGTTACACAGAACATCACTAGGCTGGCAAATATCAACATGATAAAATATAAATTAAGTCGCACATATGCACACTCATTGGGGTGACAGGAAAAACACAAAATTTCAAAAAGTTGTAGGTGGCTATCCCCCAGGGAACTTAACTACTAGGTTCAGGAATGGAATTTCATAGCAGCATCAAAGAATCGAAGAGCTGAACTCAAAATCGACGGCTAGGTACAAGCACCTTCAATCACAGGATCACAACAACGCAGAGAAACCGGTGACACTAAACGTAAACACTTCATCATAATGAACCCAAGCTGAGCAAATGGGCCCGCATTCTAGAAGGCACCATGACACTGAACATTGGTAGCTGATACACAATATCATTTGGTTCATTTCGAGTAAACACTCAAAAAGCACTGTTATCTTCCAGTACTGAGGCCAAAGACCTTCAAGTTGAGATTTCCGCTTTACACACCAAGTCCATTCTACATAGATGGGCTTCCATTAATTAAATAAATAGATGAGTGTAATTGCATAGTTGCACAAAATAGAAGAGGAAAAAAATAGGAAATAATAACCATCGAACCTAATCTAATTAAGTTACGTACAAGGGACAACTTACATCCGTAACACTATATGCAGTATAGGTTGATGGAAAAAAAGTGCAAACGAAACCCATATCCTCTCAAACAGAAATCTCACCTGGGGTAGGTCATACCACTGCACTAGGAAGAGTTCCACGTTGGATTGCAACACGCTAATACTTAGCATGTAATAGCTTTACTATTACACAAGAATTTCAACCAACTTAAATAACAGTATAATTTCTATAGCCCATTCGTTATTCTCAAGAAATTAAACATGTCCTTAAATTTTATTGTTATTATTTTATTATAAACTTTCCTGTCAAAAATTTATATTACCTTAACATTTTAACGAAATCTTGCTGACACCCTTTCAATACAGCAGACAGCTGTTTTCATCAACTAACATCAAACATTTACAGCGTGCCAACTATATTAAAAATATAACCATAGTTAAATTAATCGAAGTTTGTTAAGTTAAAATTTTTGGGAAAAAAAATTATAAACAGAGTGAAGTTAACTTATTGAATTATAAAATATATAGATAATATTACATTAATTGCAAGGTGCGATCTGTACAGACAAAATGCCCCTATTTTTCACTCATACAGAATTTTGGGTTAAAACAAAAATATCAAAAGTAAAGTTCATATGAGTGAAAAATAGGCTCACTGGTACCCTCAAACAGTGCAAACACGTAACACATAACAGGCATTGTTTTAGTTCAGAATTTAGAACATTGGGCCAGAAGATAGAAATTATTTATTTAAGATTTTATCGAAACTTAGTAAGTTAACATGGCTCTACCGGCCTATAACTTAATGAACACATGACACACACACACACAAATATCGACTGTCGATTCCTTCACCCCTTCCATTTTTAAATCAAAAATAATTCCATAAAGCAGGTTAACAGGGGATGAAGGATCGAGATTTTTTTTTTACACTTTTACATCTCCGAGAATATGTAATTATTATCATATTTTTGCCCTGTTAGCAGCCTAAAGTTCATAATGTTTGTTTAGTAAGGGCTGAATTCCATTCTGAGATCATGGTTTTACAAGATTTTGGTACTTAACTCAAAATATTAAATATTCAAAATTTCAATGTTACCAAACCTAAATTTTACCAAAAATGTTCGTGCTCAAATACTGACGGAGGAGGAGAAGGTAAGAAAATTAAACTATCATGACGAAAGTTCTTCCCCCACACAAAACAAAAGGTAGAAAAGAGTTAAAAGTTCAAGTTGACGTGAATTTAAATCTTATCACTTGGAAATTCAACTAATAATCCGCAATAGAAATTTAGTTTATAAAAATTTTAAAGATGGCTACCCTCTGTAGCGCGAAGCACGCGGCGACATTTCAATGATGATCCAAAATTGTCCAACACGTAAATTTATCTCATTATTCTTTTACTTTAAATAAACTGGAACTGACTCACCATGTCCAGAATCACATCTGATGATCGCGTTGATTACATACTCTTAAGTTATTCAATCAACGATGTAATAGAAATTGGGAAGATGTCATCTTTCAATACATGTCGGGCAGGGTACAAACACACATGACGTCACGCGCACACAGCACGGGAAAAACAGTCTCGAACCAAACTCACACGAGACGAAAAGAACGAAATATAAAGTGAATATCGAGATGTAGAGCGGAAATCCAGAGTCCCAAAAATAACGAAACGCAAAACAATCAAAATAAATTCCTTAAAACAATAATGAAAATATTATTACTAAAAATAAGCATAAACACTTACATACTAGATACATCAAAATAAATACTCTCGTTACAAAAGGGGGTGACGTAGGGGAGACCCGGCCATGCATTGACCACTATTAAATACCTAAATTTAATTTCAAAGAATAAATCCCAAAGAAAAAAATAATAATACAAAAAAAACTAAAATACAATTTGATACATAGAGACAGTATCATAGAGACCTCTATGAGTTGCTCTAAAGCTAGCGGCTTGTTTTCCTCGACAACCAACAGATGGCATCAGTGATGTTCAAACTGACACATCACACTGTTTGTTTGTATCTCACATAATAATAATAATAATAATAATAATAATAATAATAATAATAATAATACATTAGATAATTATAATCAATTTCACATATTAAAAAACTTATTTCACTTGAAGTGAATAATGACTGGATGTTTTGGCCACTTCGAGCTATTTCTAGAAAGTTAGTCCCGTTCTATGCTAGCTGTTAATAGTCAGTCAAAACTTCATCAGAAATAAAATTCTCAAGACTTATTTGGCCTTTTCCATAGTTAGTTCTCATAGAAAGCCTTACGGAAATAATTGACAAATGCGTTATGTAATTTGTATCTTAATGAGAAGCTCCCCAATTATTCTCACGATTCTGGGTCAACACCGAAATTTTTGAGAACCCACACCGGAAATCGAACCAGAAGCCACGTGCACCGTAGACACGAGCGCTAACCACTCGGATAAGCGGTATTATTATTATTATCGAGGTTATATAGAGACGGGACCTACAGCTTAAAATGGGACCCGAGCAACTACTCGGCTTTTATCCGAGGCTTTAGGCTCCCATGTCAGGCCTGTTATTGAGAGTTTCTTTACCAGTTAGGGCTAGTTTTTCATTGTCTGGTTAAAGAACAGGTTAGCTAGTAACTAACAGTTAAACTCTAACTGGTGGTTTACCCGTTTTTCAATGTCTAGTTACGGCATAACCAATAGTTAAACTGAGCAAACTGGTAGTTAAATTATCCCGTACTTCTACCTCCAGTTAACGCGCTAACTGGAGGTTTTAAAAAAGTTTGGCAATTGCCACCTGTGAAAGATGTTGCATATGATTTCAGATTCATCCTCTTCCGATGAATTGTATTAGAACACATAAAGAAGTTCTAAAGAAGTTAGAACACATCACAGTTCTTCTACCCAACTTTTTAACATCTTTTTTTAAATTTAGATTAAGTTAGGTGCTGTACGAAAAATTTTGTTTTGTGCTGGCTGGGGCATGAAGTCAGTTTGTGTTTGCACTCCCTCAAAATGTAAAAGTTACAAGAATGATGGAAGTGTGTGGTGTTGAAACGCGATGTTTACTTTTGGAGCTCCAAAAATTACAGAAGAAATGTAATATTTTCAATTTGTGTGTAAGCATTGAAACGGAAAATATAACGAAGGTTGTAGTGATGCAATGTGAAAAAGAAAAAAGTGTCTGGGAGTTTATTTGATTTCGAGTTGAGAGTGCACATTGAGTGAAGGCAGGTGCATCGCGTATAATGACAACATGTTGTAAGGTAAGTTTAACTGCCTTTGCTACTCGACATGTGTCCGTTATTTTTTTTTTCAAAATACGTGTCCTTCATAACATGAAGTATGAATATTAAGTAGGTCGTTAGTATTCTTGCGCATGCCGCCATATTTGTATGTGTTGATCAACACGAGTGCTTATTTAACAAAGCGGCGGCGTGTGAATACTAATAGCGACACTTCGATTTATGAATGACACTACTTTTCTACGAAAAATCATGTATGTGTCGAGTGAGTGAATACGATTATTTAAGGTCAGGTTACAAAATTGTGTTCATTATACGCGATGCGCATGATGTTTGTCATATACTCCATGTGCTGATTCCCAACACGCAACCACATAAACAGTCCCAACTAATTTTTGCTCTCATTTCATACTTCCATGACTCGAAGCTTCGTTAAATTTTGCAATTCAACACTTCCAATCACGTTGGAAATCTTACATTTGTGCTGCAAATTTTACATCTTTTTGTGGGTCATTAAGTAAAGTTTACCCAGCAAATAATAAAGCTAATGGAAACAAGATGATTAAATATCTCTTTGCCCTACTTCGTGAATTATTTACAAGGGAATGAGTAGTGTAGAACGTACACATTGATCAGTAGCTGGGGGACGTAGGGGTTCCAAAAGTGAAGTTTATCCATATGATTATGAAGCAAACATAATATTCATAAAGTGATAATGAAAAACAATAATAAAATTATTAAACATTACCGTACTTTTCACCTTACCATATCCCTTTTTCCTTGCGAGAGTACTAGTTGCGAGTAACAAGAAAAAAGTTAAAACATTGATATTCAATTTCATGAAGTACATGAACTTCGCTGACTACCTGCTGTGTGTTTTTTTATAATTACTGTGAAGTATATAAATACAGAGATTCTGTTAGACCACCCAATATGTAACCTCCGAAAATTCTTGAGTGCAGCCTTAATTTTTTTACAATTAAAAATAAATAGGAACAAAATTGCAAAACTCTGTTTACAAGCTCTAATTTTGGCTATACGCTCCCAAACTGAAAATCTTAGTTACTTTGTTAGTTGCAACCGAGCGAAATAAAACGCATCCAAAAACCGAAGAAATTTGTTCTCTGGCTATGAACTCTTTCATGAAAAAATCATTAATTTCAATTACTGTATTTCTTGCTTGTCATTGATTGAAATGGCGCTCATGTTCTTCGAACTACCTGTTAAGTTCCGCTTTACTTTACTTTATGGGCCCCAAAAAACGTAAAATTTACACGAGAAATGTAACATTCCTAACGTGCCTAGAGGTGTTCAAATCCTAAATGTAAGTTTTGAAACGAAGGTATAAAATGAGAGAGAAATAGGGAAAGGTGCTAGGGACTATTTAGTTTCTTCCGCGTTGGGGGTTAATACATACATTTTTTAGAACCCCATGTACATCGTATATAATAAAAAGCATCGAACTGGACTTCAACTAACCGCTCTTGGTTGGCCCGAGATACTGTCCGTGTTTTTTGTGGCAAAATACGTGTAATTCATAAGACGAAGTTTCGCCATAACTCCTCACGGGGCTATGCTTATTATATGTTGTTGAACTTCATATTAATGAAATGATAATGGCATATAGCTTTTCGTAGCACTTTTTGGAAGCTGGGTTGCCGGTAGGTGTTTATAGAAGTATGTGTGGTAATTGTTTGCAAGGAAATAAAGCATATAGAACCTTACATATAGCACGGAAGCTGCGGCCATAACTTGGAGTTTATCTATTTTCCCAGAGTGTATAAGGATATGCGGATCAGCGATCTAAAACCGTCACGCCTACGTAAAAAATAAACTTTGTAAACTTAATTTTGTATTGGCGATTTTTAGTAACTGAATTCGGTCAGTCACGATTATGAATGCGATGCTAATAAAAATTCAGATCCATGCACCAGCCAGGATTCGAATCCGGGACCTTCGAGTCGCTTACGTAGCCCCCCAACCCACACGGCTACCAGGTCGGCGTCACATATACGTATTTTTTTTAGATAGTAACTCAACTCTTTACATATGTGTGTTTACTACCATTTCTTTATTCCACAAATCTCTTAATGCAATCAAACATTCATATTTCTTACTTCAGAAAGTAGCGAATTTGATGCGTATTTTGTTTAAAACTTACTGTGCTATCCTCTATTCTACTGTTTTCATAATTCCTAAACAACTCCCTAGATGGCGAAATAGTAGAAATCCATTGCCAACCGTCGCACTGTTCCCACTAACCAAAAGTTAAGTAACCACCAGTTAAAAAGCAAATGAAAAACGGATATTAAAGTTAGAGTTCAGGTTAACTTTAACTAGTAGTTAGTTAACTGGAAAGATAACTGGACAATGAGAAACTAGCCCTTAGTGTTTTACTATTATTATTATTATTTGCTTCAAAAACTCCCAAGTTGAAATTTATGCTGATTCTAAACTGCTGGGAATTCTTGTTGAAACAATGAACAATTTTGCTAAGCTATCCATCCATAAAGACCACCAAGTCTAAAATCCTGTCGGGATTGCATTCCCTACTTGGGTGACTACCTTCGACAATGTCTTTCAAAATATCTCCACGACCATATCAATAATAATAATAATGTGTCTCTCCGAGATTTAGCAACCAGTCTTGTAGTAATGGATTTTTGTAGGCCTTGACCACCCAGTTTTTGCTCATCAACACAAAAGCTATTTTGACGTAGGAGTTATTCCACTAAATTTATTTACTCCCTGCTAGCTATAAAGCCAGGATACGTGCTTGACTACAATTGATTCTTATATTCAATTAAATCCATCAATTTCACTATTTCGCGACCCACAAATTATGAACAAAAGTGAACAGCTCAATTCAAAACATGTTCAGGAGCATATAAACTGGTACCCCACAATATTATATTTTTCTGGTAATTTAAACTATGCATTCTCAGTCAAATTTTTTCCAAACTTAGGAACTAAGGAAATTCCACCGAATATAGTTCTAATTCAAGAACTAAGCGAGAAAATAGATATGCTGGTGGTAGCTGCAAGCCTGAAAATCGGACCGGTTTGAGATTTAAGATTTTATCTCGTTTGTTCCTTAGTTCATGTCCTGTCTTACTAAATCACTCTACTGAGTTCAGAATTTAACTTACTTCAGCGTCTGAACATGAAGAATAAGAGCAAGTAGAACCAAAATAGTAATAAAAATAAGTTAGTTCAAGATCTCCTAATCCTAATCTATACTCCTAATGAATGTGTTCGGACAATAGGCAGCTTAAACCTCTGAAAGCTTGGAGCTGCAAGTGGCGATTAGTTGCGTTGGTGAAATATCGTTTTGAAAAACAACTTCGGGTCCAGTAGCAGCGGGCTGGAGATTTGGTTCCAAGTTTGGACGGTAAGTGGACAAACGTGGTCCTGCGTCGTTGTAGAACATGTCTCAAGCTGCATTACCAGATTGTTGGCGTTGATACCGTCTTAGTTTTATTACATCTGTTTTCAGTTAAACTGCATTGTACTCACTATTTTCAAGTGTATTTCTCTCTCAAGGCGTGCGCTCTGCTACCGAGGACCCCGTAACATGCCAATCACTCTCTCTAGTTTTAATAAATAAAATTATAATCGTTAAAAATCAAAATTGGGTGTTCTCAGTGAATGGAGTAAACACGAAAACTGCAAAAATTAATGGGTTGGAACGGATAGGTGCCAGTTTAGGGATTTAAAATGATAAATGATTGTTTGTGTAATTACCAGTTAAATAAGTTACCCCTTGACATTAAGACTATTGTAATAGGATGTATGTCAATAGCTATAAGCATAATAAGATCATTGCGCTATTCATAAATGTTTTTGAAACGAATTAGTTCTTTCCGTATTGCAATTGATTAAACGTCTAGGTTCCAGTAAAAAAGTAATTTCACCTTTTACATACAGATGATAATGTTTTTAATTATTCGCGAAGCTTGCTTGATTACAAAATGTAACATATTATGTTTTATTATTAGTCACAAACGAGACAAATGAATACTGAATATGATTGGTTAGCATGTTTATGTCGTTGGCTGTTGGCATTAGGAAAACTAATAATCTTATCTTGACTATTGGCAGAAAGCAAATTCTCAACTATTCCATACATAAACGTTTGGGAAAAGATGTGGACATACAAACATCTGTCATGCAACAAGAATATTAATGGATAGAGTTTATAAAACGTTACGTGTAAGTATTTCAATACGTATTTATTAATATATATATATCATTTATATACCCAGATCCCGTTGGTTTAGTGGCCTCGAGTACTGACGTCAAATAGCAATAAATAGATCTACCCACCCTCTTTAGCAATGGTTTCATTCCACTGGAGATAATACTAGAAAGTTTCCTTGCTTTCCTTAGGAATAGTTTTCCATTCTTCCTTGTTGAATAATCTGTTGGATTGGGATGTGAAACCTGTGTAAACTAGTTCATTTAATAAATAAAATGGACAAAAAATTCCCGAAAAGCTTCCAATTTGTGAATTTGTATATCGTCGTGCTGGTAAAAGGGGGAAAGACTCCAAACTGTTCCTAAAATGTAAGACTCCCTGAACTATTCAAAGTATAACTATCTTGGCTAAGTTCTTATCTTAAAATCTATACTCACTATCCAGCAACCAGGTGACGTAGTCATTTGGTAGACGAAAGTCGACGGAGGGAAGAAGAAGTCGAGTTTTGAAAAATCCCTACAAAATGTCGACGTGGAAGATTTTTTACGAACCAATTGACCGGCTCCGACGCCATACTGTTCCAATTTCGCGTGCTCCCACTGTAAATATAAAGGGCAAACCATCGTTTGCCAGGTCCTAGCGGTGCCGTGGTAAGACGTTGGCTTACTGAATAAAAGCCCGGCTTCGAATCCAGGTGGGACAAGACTTTTTCTTCTTCATTCTTTCAAAATATATTTTTATGTGTTCATATTTATTATTAATAATTGCTTCTTGCATTTTTCGTACATTAACATAAATTAATGACCATGAGAACGTGGAGGCTAGATAAGGTTAGATGTGGTGATGTATCTTTACATTTTCCACTCTTAAATTCCGAACTCGAGACGCTCGTTGAGTCGGAGCTGGTCAATTATTTCCTGAAAAAAATTGCGTCGACGACGGCAGGGGGAAATGGGCAGGGTTTCGTGTCTATGCCGATAAGTTGGGAGCCCGATGGCGGCCCAGAAAATGGTCCGACGACCAAAGCCACTTATGGATCGCGCCGACCTTGGAGAGATGAAATTACAAAGAGACGCTCATTCCCATCCCTACTTAGAAAACAAATTGACTCGGAAAATGACCGCCTCCATGATTGTATGTATCGTGGTCCCCCATATTGCGTTTCGAATAAAATTGAAGTACTGTATTCACAGGCGTGCAAATAATCAGTTCATTCTTTATGTTTGTATGTGAATTTTAACATGGTTACGAGTTGTTTGCATTTGGATGTACAAGGAGGTACAACAAGAAGTCTTCTGATGTCACATTTCACAGGTAAGTGAAAGAAAAAAAAATTCAAATATAAATTTTTTATATAAATTGATCGCAGGGAGAAAATTAAAAGTTTTTTCTCTACTTTTCAATATGCCATTTTTTGTGTTAATTCGAGAATTTAAAGAGATGAATTGAAGATCTGAATTCAAAAACACCCCAAGTCCACTTTTTTTTCGTATTTGCATTTTTATGTTCCAAGGGTTATCCACTTGCATAAATATTACACCCTAATCCCACCACAGAACCCATTTTAATACAAAATAATTTCCCCTGAATAGTATAACATACGTAGACCTTGGACTATTTTTCGTTCCTCCTGAAAAATATACTCCGGTGGACTTAGGATGTTTTTCAGTTCAGTTCTTCAATTACTGTTTTGATTATTTTCATCCTTTTTCGTTAAGGTTGTGGCTAAGCGCACGTCCAACTTCACCATATACAGCGCTTATGTACACGTCAATAGGAAATGACATCACAGTTTAAATCTGAATAGTGACATTGCTGCCAGTCATTAGTCCGAAGTTTACGTACGTCTCGCGAGAGTAAAATCCAAAGTGTCATGAGTTTGTGACCATAGTGCATTTCGTTGTTAATAATATCTCAACCTATATCATTAAAACAAATTTTCTTTTGTTAAAAATTATGTGTAGTCTTTACATCTCTGATAATGAAAATGATCACCTTTACGAATTCGTACGGCTATTATGCCACATTTTGCCTGTCATTCCATTCCAAATAATTCACACAGACACTTCTATAAACACCTAGCCAAAATACAAGTAATCCTAAATGTGTTACGGAAAGCTATGTTTTATTATTATTATTTCGTTAAATACGCGCTCGACTTGATCAACACACAGAAACATGGCAGCATGCGAGGGAATAATAATGGCGTCAGTTCGTGTTATATATGAAACGTGCAACAAAAATTGCAGAAGTAATTTTGTCGAGATGACAAAGATGAGGTAGTTTGTCAGGTTTCCCACGAATTGCACCAATGCCGTATAAATTGTTGCTCATTGTAATGAGGTAGCAGTGCCGTAACGTTCCCTAAGCGGGAACCGTGAAGGGAGCAGATGGCTGACTCCCTCACACATAACTTGATTGTGAATTTGGTTCATTTTGAATTTGAAATAGCAGAAATAATGGGTTAATTTTATTTCAGCTACCCCAGAAATTATAAAATTTACAGGAGAAATGTAATAATTCCAAGATGTGTGGAAATGGCGAAACGCAAAATGTAACAGTTTCCAGTGGAAGCGTGAAACAAGAGTGGAGAGTCAAGGGTACTTATTTGGTGCTTCCGCATTTTGGCCAAGCACATATGAATGTTAAAGGGGAAGTGTACCGTGTATAATGAAAGAATAATCTAACCTGATATTAACCCGTCTTTGCTGTCTCTACATAAAGTTTGTAAATTTTGTCGCAAAATATGCCATTTATAACACGAAATGACGCCATTAGTATTCCTCCGCCTGAAGCCATATCTGCCTATAGTGAGCAATTCGAGTACCTACTAAGGGAAATAATAGTGACACATGGTTTTTCGGAATTATTTGTATTGCTGGTTGTCCCTACGTGTGTGTGTGCTTGTATAGAAGTGTATAATAATTATTTACAATCAAATGAGTGGTATAAAACGTATGTATAGCTCAACAGCTGGGGAAATTAAAATAAGATTTATCTAAAATAACTACTGTTTATGTAATAAATATTATTTCTGGTAATTCTTCGTATTATTAGATACTGTTATATGCCGTTAAATGTACTTTAAATAGTTACTTTCCTTATTTAGGATGTATAGAATTCAGAATGTCATGTAAAATCAAAGGATGATGCGAGTGCAAGAACAAACGTTTCCATATTGTGTCTTTGCACTCATATCAAACATTTACATACATCACATTCAACATTTTACGCATCAGAAATAAGTAATATTTGAGGTAGTATTCAATGCCGTATATCAAGTGGATAATATGAAGAATTACTTTATTCATTTTGATTTTCACCCTTTTACTCTCTAAAAGTCGACTCTGTACGATACTGCAAGTTCAAGAAATAGTAGTATAATACAATGAGGTAAATCTAATCGCTTAGCTAAGTCTGATTAGGTCGATATCTGTTGAGATATCTTATGTACTGTTCCTCGTACCGCTGTGAATGCACCTGTAGGTCAATTCATAATATTGTCATTGTTCATTCTGTTCCGCTTCAGAGTTGGATAAAATCATACCTTTTCTCCTCTTTTATATTCTTACAAGGCAAGAAATGTGTTAAACTTGAAGCCCTCCTGTTTTCGACATTCTATGTAGACCAATTTATTGCGATTAGAATAAAATCACATAAAACGTCTGTCATTGTGACGGCTCAAAGCTCCTAATGTAACTGTATCATTCGTCGGAGGAGACATAAAACATATATGACGTCACTTCCTGTTAGCCGTGGTCCAAGTGTAAAATACATTGTTGACGTGTATATAAGCGCTGTCAAGGGCGAACGTCCGACATGCGTGTAGCCATACCGTCTAGTTAATTACAAGAAAATTGACTAAAGGAAATGTCAGTAGTATTCATTATATTTCATGAGATTTTGCATATTTTAGGGAAATCCTATTTTTTCTCCGTATGCAGGTTTCGATGCTCACTCTGGAATATATTGTAATGGGATATGGATCATTAGGTGAGTGTGTTGACTACAAAGTAAACAAACAATAAACGTTACATAAAGCTGACTAAGCATCCCTAAAAAGCAGACGACACCAACACCAAGCGGCAAGAGTTGGAAGTACTAAATATACGCCCACAAATAGGGATGTAAAAGGCCAGTCAATCACCTTAGAAGTTATCACTTCTTCGCTCCGAAAAGTGGTCACCTCTACCTGGCTTGGACTGGAGTCAGGACTCTCACCTCACCCCCCAACTTAAGTTGGTATACCTTTACCTGCTAACTCGGACTGGAGTTAGTATGCTTTCTAGGAACGATCTCCTTTCCTAAAGACCTAAGTCAAAGCATCATTGCAAAGAGGTGAACCACTATTTTATTCATTGCAGAGCCCAGGTTCGGGACGCTCTTATTATCAACTGTATAGTAAATTGTATATTATATAATATTGGAACTTTTATAATAAACTGGTGTCGGTAAAAACGTCTATCAAGTGTTTGCTTTATTTATTCATTAAATAACCACTATAATAAACGATCTTCGGTCATAAGGACTCTACCAGAATTTATATCGTATATTGTAAAGACAGTGCTATCACGTCTTATACGATTCTGTTGCTACGTTACAAAGTAACAACCACAACAATCACCGTTACGTGGACCGTTCATTATGTAAGCTGATAAATGAGTTTTTCTTGTGCACGTGAAAGTAACCTAAAAACCGATGAAACAATGCAGACAGGTGAAAAACAATTTCTTTGCAAATACTTTGGGAAGAGATTTTTTTATTTGGGTAATCTAACAACATGAGAAAACGCATACAGGAGAAAAACAATTCTTTTTTTGTAAATACTTTGGGAAGAGTTTTTTATTCAAGAAACCTAAAACATGAGAACAGAAAATGCATACACAGAAGAAAACAGTTTCTTTGCAAATACTTTGGGAAGAGTTTTTTTTTATTCAAGAAACCTAAAACATGAGAGCAGAAAACTCATACACAAGAGAAAACAGTTTCTTTGCAAATACTTTGGAAAGAGTTTCTCTTATTCGTTCGAGTAGTTTAAGAACATATGAAAGAATCCACACTCATTATGTAAACTAATATATTTTTTTATATATAAAGTTTTATAAAATGAGTTTTACTAAACTCACTATAATCTTTAATTATGTGATAAGTTCAAAATAAACAATGTCAAAAACACTGCCTAGTTTTCTTAATTCCATATTTTAGTAATACAGTGATAAGAGTTACGAAATTCAATGTTAACTGAAGTGAAATTATGAAATATAAAGTGACAACGATTGATTAAGAATTAACAGAATGAATTTTCTCCGGACAGACAGTAAATTAAAACCTACATGAATAAATTACATGCCTGATTGAGAGAATGTGACCCCAATTGATGAGTGGTTAAGCTCGTTGCCCTGTGATAAAGGTGTCCCGGGTTCGATTACCGCTGAGGACACAAGTGGTTCAGATACCATGTTAAGCTCTAGATCCCGTCCTTAGTACATCATCATCATCATCCCATGGAAGGCAATGGCAAACTACCACACACTAAAATCAAAAGAGCGGATTCCGCTCAAATCGAGGGGAAAGAGTAACCGCTCGTTTAGAGCGAATTTTCATCGGAGTAAAGATGATAAATTTCCGCTCGAAAAAAGAGCGAAAATCTGTGGTAATCCATTTCAATGGAAACCTAGATATTGTATTTGGATAGATGAATTTCCAAGTATTCAGATACTATTTACATCTTGTGAACATGAAAACGACGCAATAAAATGTACAAAAGTGCGAAAGGGAGCATTAATTCATATGTACTAAAAAGAGAAGTACTGTACTTGTGAACGAAAATTAGTAAAATAAAGCTAAACCTGGAGGAGGTTTGAACCGGATACCGTTCGATCAGCTATCTAACTCGTTAACCCAAGAAAGGGTCCAACTGCGAGAATGCGTCCTCGGAATTGTTTCTTCCGTCTCGTCAGGTATTTGATTACAACGTTGAAAGATTTCTTGTACGGATATATCTTACGCCTGACTTTTTTGGTGTATGTTGCTAACAGAAAAGTTTTAACGTTCTGTTTTCTCATTTTAACGCTATAAACTTCACAGTATAGCTTAGTTTTTCGATAGCCTTTGCTTTTACAAATGGCGAAGACCAATGTTGACTAGTAGCCATGCCCATGAGGCATTGCAAATCGCTCCAAAAAGAGTGGAATTCAAACCGATCTACAAAGATGAGAAAATTCACTCCTAAACGATGAGAAATTGATGCACCAAATCGCTGTAAAAAGATGAGAAATCGCTCTTTCACCTTTGACGACTCAATAGAAAACCGCTCTTTTAAGAGTGAAAAAATAAATTACATCGAAAAGAGCGAAATTCCATCTAGAAAGAGTACATTTTCCATCCAACGCGATCATGTTTTGTTAGAAACCACTCTTTTTCTATCTAAAATTCCGCTCGAAAAGGAGCAAACCCCCTTTTCGTTCTAAAAGTAGTGAAAATTTCGCTCTTTTGATTTAGTGTGCATGGGTTCACCTTGCCCAGGGACCTTTGGGTCAAACACCTACCTTCGGGCAGAACACCACATCATAATCATAATTGAGAGAATTAGGCCATTTAAAATTACTTTGTAACTTTTCTACCTTGTAATACCTAAACTGCTACTCAACAAGAGCTGGTATGTTTGCAAAATCACGGCTTGTTTCCTTGTTTCAGCCATAAGTTTGTGCGGGGGGGGGGCGGAAAATTATTTACAGCACAGGGGCGCACAATATATAAATACGGGCCTGCATATATACTGCATCCGATTTAAGAGAACAATTTAATTATTTATTTATGATCTGTAATCTACTTTTACTTAGGCCATCTATCATGTTCAGAGGTCCACGAAATAATAGTTGACAGTTATCACAAACTTGGTCGACATGCTTATGGCGGAACATAGCTTGGAGTTGTTTGACATGCAAAATACATGTTCTTTCGCACCTCCAGTCTAGACTGGAATTATTTTCTCACTTAATATTTATGTCACTGAATTTCATAAAATTTCTAGAAAGTTGGTTTGCCTGGTCAGCTTTTGTTTGCTTAGCATTTGGTATGCTTATGGTTGAAGGTAGAACACCATTGGTGTATATCGCATTCTTTTGCTTAATTGGACGTTTCCGTTGTATCGCACCCGTGGTGCTCAGGAGGAGAAAACAAGTTGTTTTACACCAGTGGTGCTCAGGGGGAAGATGTTTCCTGATAGAAATGGTTGAAAGCGTCAGCTGAAAGTTGATTCACAGTGCTTTCGTATACGCATTTATATGGAAATCCAAAAATATAAATATCCATGTTCTAGGCGACTCGAAATTTTGAAGTCTCTGCCTTATTGGCTACGGGTTATCAGTTTAACATAAAAATTTATCATTTGAAACCTTATTTTGTTTGTCACATTATAAATATATATGCCCCAGGCGGACCATAAGCTTTGATTTTTAACGATTTGCCAAAAGATTAACAGAATAACATGGAACAGAATAAAAACAAGACATGTACAGGATTTAAGCTGATAATAATAATTTGCTAAAATAACACCTAACCATCCACAAACAATGCTGCCCCAATCCAAACACATGTGTACAAGCGTCATCACTTCGCCAAGACATTTGCTGGTAACGCCGACCGCCAGAGGTTTAGCAAAAAACAATATTTTTTTCTATAGGGCGGAAATAACCCAAACGCCGGTGATGCTTTAAACTGAGCCGGGCGTACTATAGCTGATAAACTAGCACGACATCTAACATTAGTTAATATTTTTGTAACAGCCGTAAACTGTAACAATTTTTGGCCTCCATACCTATAGTACTTGTGTGTGTGAAAGAGAGTCCATATTTTTTTTTAATTTTTGGAACCCAGTATTTTTTGTGAATGTGCATGAAATGACAATATCAGAAAACATTAAGAGAACTTCCTAAACTCAAGTGTTGAAGGCATCTTGACTGACTGCTATTTCCCTTAAAATATTATAACTAAATAATCGTGAAAATTTGTCTAGAAGGTGTGAGGCAGTAAAAATTTTATCCCACTATAATTTAATTTGTTATTGTACACACTTTGAAACGTATTTTAAACATATTTTGTAGAAAATCTTTTTCAAGATTTTTAATTCTACTGAAAAATAGCAAAGTCCAAAAATGACCACCTGTGGTTGGTGCATTGGTGCATATAACTGTTACACTATAACTGTTCAAATCACTGTTATACACAATAGTTACTATTCGCTAAACTGTTATCAAAACAACAGTTCCGAGTAGCACTTATTTATATTACTTAAAATCTATATGGAATAGCTCAGCATTTTACACTCTTTCACGGTAGTCTTCGAGTGAAATTCTTTACTGTATTAATAAACATATGCTATAAAATTTTATTTTATTTATGGTAAATACAGTATTATTACTTGTGGAAGATACTTTCCAAACATAATTTTCCTCTAAAGTTACAAATAGCGAAACCAGATAACTTTAGAAAAAATCCTACACTTAATTTCTCAATCAAGTTTGGCATTAGTTACCTTTAACTTGGAATTAATTATGTTTTCTGAGAACTGAGGTGTATTTTTTTATGTAAAATGTAAAAGAAATACTGTCGTTTATAGTTAAGGTTTCTCACAAACAACAATTGTTTTCTGGTCTTATTTTTGAGAATAAGACTAAGCCGCAAGTTATTGTTAAGATGCTCAGTAAACTTTCGTGCTGACTCATATAGCTAACAGCATTAGGAATCACAGATAGAAGCAATTAATATATAGTTAGTAAGGAGTAGACTGTTTAAAAATATTTGCAAAGCAGTATTTGCAGAATATTTATAGAATATACTTATTCCTGGAATATTCTCAGAAATATTTGAAGAATCATTCTTAATTCAAATAAATCGTTAGGAGAAAGTATAGTAAATCACACATTTTTAAGTTCTCCTCGTAATTTGAAAGTACCATAGAATATCCGTCATAGATTGAGAATATATTTCAAGAATCCATTAACGAATGAAGGTTAAATACATAATTTTGTAGATTATTGTGCTTCATATAGTTAGGTCTACTTGCACCAAACTTGGGACAAACATGATATATGTATTATCCGAGAGAACTGAAACTACTATGTCTTTTTGCGTAGTTAAGCAGTGCAATTTTTAGTATATTTTATAAAAATTATCGTTTGCTGGGGTAAATGCTATTAAGCAATTGTAGGCTCCATAGTTTTTAGTAGCTTTTAGTAGGGAAAGAAGGTACTGAATGATCACAATCTTTGTCATAATATGGATTTCATTTTCTTTTTTTGCTTGTAGATAAGCTTATTCAGTTGTTTGTCTCTCTTCATTATTCTTTCTTGACAAATGACTTATTTTTTAACTCGTTTGTGTACTCAATGCTCAACTTTAACACGCATATATTATTTAAGACCCAATTATTATAAGTATTACATTTAAGATATTTTACTAAAATTTGTGCACCATATATTTTGCTTATGGGAATCTATAAGGTATAACACATTTATATACCACTATTATTTATTGTATAAGGACTGACTGAACGGCAACCAGCTAGCTTGCACTAAGAAAATTAATCAGAAAAGCAGATACATACATACACAGAGAAAGAGAAAGAAAGAAAGAGAGAGAGAGAGAGAGAGGAAGTAATTTCATAGGATAGAAACTGAATTAAAAATTAATAGGAACGAATTTCCCTCTAACAGCCTTCAATAGTAATAAGAAAGATTTACTCGGCTTAGTTATGAACAAGTACTTCATAGAAGAAGATGGCAAAAGGTTTGTTGAATCTCTCCTCTTAGAACTTGGGATATTTAAAAAAAGTTAACTGTAATATAATAATATAAGATTATGATTTAAACATTACTTATCGGGGCAATAAGGAAAACTGCTAAAACTCGGTGCACTGAGTTTGACTATACTTTTGAGCGCACGGGGTGACATTTACCGGGACAACATTTTGCATCAGCCGCGGCACACTGATCCGTTGCATACTGAACGGCATGACAGTGCGCAAGGCGTGGTATCAATAGTGTCAGTAATTTACTTTCGTTTACCAGGAAATATTTTAGTCATACTTTTTACTACTAAATATTTTTGGTTAATACTAAATACTAAAAAGCTGAAATTATGTTTAACAGTATATTCTTCAAGGATTTTCAGTAAATGATCATTTCTACAAGAATCCGATCATAATTGGAAGGGGTGGATAAAAGAGAATAAGTATTTCTCAAAGAATAGATTTAAAGTCGGGTATTATTTTTATATGAATGATCTAATCTAAAATACGGTAAAATAAAATAACTTCATTTTTATGATCAACAAATCTGTGAAAGATAATTAGGCACGCGCAAACGTTAAATTTAGGAATGTAAAAGTGTATTTATGAAAATATAATTATCGCTGAGAATTTCAGGTCATAGTACTATAGTCATCCGTACTTTCTAAGTAGAATATGTGTAGCAGTTTTTAAAGGCATTTCTAATGATATGTACGAATATCATATTTTTCTGAGTAGAACACGTGTAGCAGCTTTGAAAATAATTTCATGATTTGTATTTATAGATCACCTTACTTTATTTTCATTACAAATAATCATAGAAAAGTTTCTTAAAACCTTCAACATAAAAATTATTACCTTTAGAATATTATGGAAGATGTTCAGTCTTTATACTATATATTCTATATGATTTCAAGAATTTCAGTAATAATATAACTTTTCTCAATTCAGCAAAGATTAAGTCTTTTGATATTCACTTTCTTTCTATTTCAATTTGAAAGGACATACAAAATTGTATGTGTAAGAAAGTATACATAGTCAGTATTTTTAACAGTTTCAAGTTTCTTCATAGAAAAATAATTCAAAACGTTACAGTACTATAATCTTTCACACGTTCAAGTAAAGATCTACTTTCAATTTTTCAGTAACTTCAAATTTCTTCAAAGAATCAGATAATTTTAAATGTTCACAATTATTCCCTATCAGGTTCAGCATTAATATCTTTTGCAATTAGTTTCTCTCTGAAATCCTCCACTTTAACTATAAATAAGGCATGCAAAGTATATTTAAAAATTTCGATATTATCAAAATATAGATGTTATATTATCTGATTCATTAAATGTTTAGATATAATAGATTCGGTATTCCACTGATATATGCACTGGTGAGTAGTTTAATGTACATCCGATACAAGGAATTGGATTTTGTTGTAAATCAGTTTTTACTGTTTCTAATACGCACGAGTCTAAAATAAACGCAGCATTGCAAAAAGTACACTCCATCTTTCACACTAGCAGATCAAAAACTAAAGTCAGTGTTTTCAGGACAAATAATATATCTTTTGAAATAAGTTTAACTCTCATCTCTTCCACTTTACGTTCAAGTAAGTTTCGTAATCCACATTCAAAAGCCAGTATTCTAAATTCACCACAATTTTCATGTTTTGCTAAAAAGCATTATATATCAGCATAAAGTTAGTAGGTTTAAGCACCGTGTTCCAAGTACGATCATTAAAAAATTCCCTACCTTCAACTTCATTCAAGTTCCAACTGATACATGCATGTGTTAACTTATTGGGAATATTGTGAAAACAAGCAGCACAGAGTAAAGGTGTAATAAGACAATTAAAATTGTCTATTGCTTCCCACATACAAAGTTCTTCAATAACATTAATTACGCAGTCACAAGACGAAATATTAAGTTTTCCATCACTTTGAGAAGAAACAGTTTCAGCAGCATGAGGGTTTAATTCAAAAGAATCTTTCAAAGTTAGTGAAGGTTCATTCTGGAAATCGCCATCAGAGAAAACAAAGTTTGATTCAGTAACATTTTCTGCACTATGTAAATCACTTTCAACGGGTTTTTAAAAAGAGTTTGATTCACTCTGGGAACCACTGTTTACTGTCACTTAAAGATTGAATAGGACAATCAAAACTAGTCACTAACGAAGGATTAGGAAACCTATTTTCAGTATGCACCAAAGCTAAGGCGGCACGTTCTGCTTCCTGCACCGTACAAAGAAAATTGTCTGATGAGTAACTATCATCACACCACAATAAGCTTTGCGAAGACATGATAAACTGAGACTTGTCTATCTGCTGTTGTTACAAGTCTATTCCTGCAGCTACTGATGGGAACCAATCACCTTCTTACTTTTCATTGTCCAATGAAGAGGCAGTTTCACTTTTAGGTGGGGAAAAGTATCAGTCACATAATGGACTTCACCTTTAAATTTAATAATAATAAATCAGCACGTTGAGTTTTTCACATGTAATAATAAATGTCTTTTAATGCAGCATATTAAACTTTGGTAACTCACCTTAAACTGACACTAGAAAGAAAATACAACTTTCACAAGAGACTGTAGTTGGCCAAATATAATCTTTCTAGTCACGTGTACCAAATCTGTCCTCTATGAGTAGTTCTTCACGTAGTTCCACTATTTTGTTTCCCAATAGAAAACGAAGTCCAAAACCAAAGTTAGCCTTTAATGATTAGATCCAGGATGAGTATTTACATAACAATTAAATATCTCATCTATATTCTTTGTTCTCTTCACTTAGAGGTGTTCCACGAATTAAATATCCCACACACTCTCATTCACTTTTATCCTTGTTCCAAAATGCACATGCCGAACACAGTAGAATGTCTTTAGTGTTCCAATTACGAATTGATTTTAGTATACAAGGTTGATCAACCCATTTTGATCGACATCCACATTAAGGCTTTGCAGACATAGTAGATGGTAAATTAACAATGGTATTTTCACAGTCGTTCTGCTCCATGATTACTGCAAGACTAAAGGTTTAAATTTCAACTAGGTCACTGAACACCTACGTAAAAATAAGATTCAACTTGTCTCCAGCATAAAACATGGCATGCATAAAAAGAAACAATAGTGAAATATCACTCATGATCTATTCAAACTTTGAAAAATCTATGCGAAGAATAAAATCAAAGTAGCTTAACATGGATACTAAGTATTGTGCGCAATCACATAAGCACTTAATTATTTATATATTTCCTGTAATAACTTTTTTAAGTTCACTTATTCAAAGTTCTTAAAAGTAAATTCACTCACTATCTGGTTCTGCAATAACGTCTTTCTCAATTAATTTTTCTTTACTTCATCCACTCTGAGTAAAAGTAAATTGCGAAGAAAATATTTAAAAATTTCAACACTATTAAGATGTACATGTTTTGAAAAACATACATGATAAATATGAAAGAATTCACAGTATCCATTACCAGTCTATTTGTACGTCTCCTCAAAGACCGTTCTTCATCTACAGATCGTGTAACACAACGATGTCTCTGGCAATTGCCTACATTATAGTAACATTCAGCACATAATAAAGGGCAATTGTTTTTATATTTCCAATTTTCGATAGCTTCTAAAATACACTGATCATCAATCGTGTAACTCACACATCTGCATGAATTTTCAATTTCACTAGAACACATAGTGGTAGATAAAACTTCAATGTATGCACAGCACTAGAAGCATAATATCCTTCATCACTATCTGAATTAAATTCTACCTCTAAACTTGAAGTAGATGCACTGCGAAAAATACGTGTAAATAACCCTCCATTCTCCACCGAAGGTTCATCGCCTTCATCCGCACTTTGATCTTCGTAAAAATGCATAATACTTTTACTAGTGTCTAATATCACAGCTACAGCACAACTGTGTACAACAATTTTAAAATAAAATTAAGTTTACACGCCATTACCTATTTCTCAACTGGTTCTGTAAATACTTGCGTAGTTAAATTTCAGCTAGCATCAGGAGGCATGCAAAACAACAAACACCCTGCTTCGACCCTTTGTTAAAGTATTAAAAATGTCATTCAACTAGCGCCGATGTCAATCAAGATGCAGACATAAAGAGGAACTTGTTCCCCTTCCCCGAGCACCGCCGTTGCGAAACAATACAAACCACGTTGTTGAGCTTAAAGATGCATTAAACAAAAATAAACCAACACCTGCCTTTAAAACAGCACCTACATACTTAAATTCCAAGAAAAGCCGAGGCATGTTTCAGCACTAAGGTATCAACCAGACAAATATTCCTCCAATCACAAAAGCTGCAAAGTACAAACAACTCTGCGCCTGCGCAGAATGTCACTGCTGAGCATGAAAACACGATAGAGTAAAATAGTATCCAACGAACATCGCCAGATCTAAGACACATCAACTGTGTGCTTCGGGATGACGGCGAATGTATAACCATTCTCCGTTAAAGTAAAGGGATAATCCCTCCTAGAAATAAATCTAATTCCTCAATAAAATTCTACAATAAATGCAATCTACCACTACGCGTTCTGTGGTTTCGCGACCAACGCGGGCGACAGCGGCTGTTTCATACCAGGTTTCGCGGCCACGTACAGCAAACAACAACATGGCGGTAAATATCAGAAATCTTCGATTTATTCAATAATTAATCAAATTATTACATTTTCATTAAAATATCAAACCTAAACTTCGGCACCTACCAACTAGTGATGGCCATTTTCGAAAAAAGTGTTTTTCGATTTTAGAAAGTAGAGTTTCTCGATTTTTCGTTTTTCGAAAAAAAAAATCGTTTTCCGAACAATTTTCGTTTTTCGAAAAATTTTCGTCTTTTGAAAAAAATTCGCATCGTCTTTTTCGTTTTCGAAAAATTCTTTTTTCGATAAATTATGGCCATCCCTATTATAAAGCTCTTATAAGTTACAACAGAAAGCAGTCCATTAAATTCGTTTTTACCAGGTGCGTAAATATGAAACCGGAATTAATGTACAGAAAAGACAGAGTGATTGGATGACAATGCTAAGAACTATTTTATTCGAAGTATTGGCCATTGCTAGCTATACATTTCTGCCACCGTTCCGGCAATGTGTGGGTGCCAGATCAAAAAAACTGTGCCTCTTGTGCTGCAAAACAGTCATCAAGCCATTTTCGTAAGATGTGAAGCGCTGGTCAGCAAGTGCGTGTCCCATGAGTGCAAATAAGTGAAAATCGGAAGGCGACAAGTCTGGCGAGTAACCCGCATGTGGAAGGATTTCCCAGCCAAACGTCGCAATCGTTTCCTTGACCGGCTTTTCTGTGTGTGAGGGAGCATTATCGTGAAGCATAATCACTTTTAGTTGTATTTAGTCATATTCTGTTCGTTTTTCACCCAAAGCTTAATGCAAATCGAGTCATTTGTTGTCGGTAACGTTGGGTATTAACGGTTTCGCCAGGTTTTAGCAGTTCGTAATAGATCATTCCCTTCTGATCCCACCAAACACAAAGAATTGTCTTCCGTCCATAGCGATTTGGTCTTGCAGTCGATGTCGCCGGTTCTCCTGGAGTTACCCATGATCTTTAACGCTTAGGATTCTCTAAATAGATCCACTTTTCGTCACCAGTCACAACTCGAAGGAGAAATGATTTCCTTTTGTACCTGGCGAGCAGAATTTCGCAAGTGGTTTTTCGGTTTTCCTGCTGTCGTTCAGTCAATGCACGTGGCACCTTCCAACCTTCTGAATCTTGCCCATAGCTTTTAAACGTATGGAAACTACTTCTCGTGTCATATTTAATTGATCCGCGAGTTGTTGTTGCGTTTGAGCGTCATCCTCATCCAACAAAGCTTGCAATTCGCTGTCTGAAATCTTGTCGGTGGTCTTCCACGTTCTTTGTTTCTCACGTCAAAATCGACACTTTTAATTTTTTTTAAACCACTCATAGCACTGTGACTTACCAAGAGTATGATCACTGTAAGCTTTGACAAGCATGCGATGCGATTCTGCAGCAGTTTTCTTCATATGGTAACAAAAAATCAATGCTCTCCGCACTTCGTAGTTTGAAGGTACAAATTGCGCCATAATCAACGCTATTAAACACTACAATATGACATGAAACTTGTCTGGTTGTGAGTTTCAAATCGTTATCAGCAGTCAAAACAAGCAAGTGGCGCCAAGGACCCAGTTTTATTTTAACCACAGTGACAGCTAACGCCGGTTTCATATTTACACACCTGGTATATAATAATAGTTTTCTTGTTTTTTCTACATTTGCACGGTTAGGGGGTTTCATACTCTCCCCTTTGTCAGATTTTCTTTCCAAACGAACTTGACCTATAATTTGAGCCAATAGCCGGCCGGGTGGCCGAGCGGTCTGCGGCGGTAGGCCATAGTTTGAGTCCCGGCAGGGGCATGGGTGTGGATTTTAACAGCTAAAGGCGAATTGTGACGGGCCGAAGTCTAAAGTTACTTGAGTGGCTGATATGAAAATAAAGTTTAAGAAATAAAGTTTTTGAACCAATAAACAATCTGTGAAAGTTTCATTCGAGTTGGTTCACGCGTTCGACAGTTATCGTGAAACACACATTCAACACAAATGCCGAGCCTCACTTCGCTCGATCAATTACTACTATTAAAGTTAATGTAAAGCAACGATCTCCAATAAAAGATGACAGCATTACCTCCTCATATGTCTAATGTATTTTGTCGCACGAAATTTCAGTGCTGCTGCTACAAATTCAAGTCTAGAGAATTCTAACTTTCAGGAAAGAAAGTTCGTAACCAATTCAAGAGTTCGATCAATACCGATTATTAATTTTCCTTTTTGTTTTTTGTTGAAAGAACTTCATTGTTATACGTTTTGATATTCACAACAACAATCAAGCGATTTCAAGAACGAACAAAAACGAAAATAAAAAATCGGCATTTATAGAATTCTTGAATTGGTTATGAACTTTGTTCCCTCAAAGTTAGAACTCTCTAGGCTTGAATTTGTGGAAGCAGCATTGAAATTACATGCAACGATGAAAATACATTAGACGTATATGGAGGTAGTGCTGCCATCTTTTGTTGGAGATCGTTGCTTTACATTAACCTTAAGGTTCTTCGAACAGTAGACCTCGCGATAAACCTGTCAAAGTTTCATTTGGATTCGCCAGTATGCACTTTTAGAACACCCCCTTTTTCATTTTCTGGCTACACCCGTTTCCGATTTACCCGCACTCCCTCGGAACCAATAGCCCGAAATCTCCGAAGTATGTTTCCACATTTATAAAGCTCTTGTAACAGAAAAGAGTCCATTAAACTCGTTTTACATTGTTGTTTTCTTCATTTTTCTACATTTTTGCTATTTTAAGATTTCACCCCCTCCCCATGGTCGGATTTTCTTCCTCAACGAACATGACATGTCATTTGAACCAATAAACGATCTGTGGAAGTTTGATTCGAATCGGTTCACGCATTCGGCAGTTATCGCGACTCGCGAGGGATAGAGAGAGAGAGACAGAGAGAGGAAGTCAGACAACATAAATGCCAAACGTCTCGATTAGAAGATCTTCGCTATGCCGGTGAGGAGTTAATGTAAAAATAAAATTAGAGTTTACGAAATAATTTCATATGTTCTAGAAAAATAAACAAACAAACCATTCTTCCAGTGATACATCTATTGCAAGCTGTAACATTTTATCTCTTAGCTTTGTTTCTTTGGTTGCACTATATGTTGTGAACGTCTCGCTCGCTCCGTAAAGAAATATCATATAAATGTTTAGAGTGAATTCTCTCGTTATTTGTATGAGAGCATAATTTCTGTACATTTAGTTTTGGTTATTTGGGGGCTAAGTAACGTAAAATTAAGCGTAACTCAGATAAAAGGGTGAGCGCTTACGAGAGGGACGTTCAACGAGAATTAAGTAAAAATAAAGTTAAAATAACGTTTTCTTTTAGAATGGTTTAAGTTCTAATTTTAGGAATGAAAAGGTACAAGATTTTACATTTTCCTTAAAAAGGACGCAAATTCTCAATGCATGATCTTATATGACGAGTTTACGGCACACACAAAAGATGAATTCATTTCGTGAAACAAATTCTAAATTGGATAACAGAGGATGTACGTAGTTCAGGCAAAAGGGTCTTATTCAAGCACAAGTATATATAATCCAAGAAATATGCCTCAGAATTAAGGTTGAAAGATGTGTTCTTCTAATGAGATCTTAAAGTTGAAAAAAAAGACTGCTTTTCTGAGAAAAAAATAATGCTGCTTCTATTGGATAAAAAATGCAGAGCTTCCTTCTAGAGACCTCTCCACTGGTGTTGTGGTGGCGTTCGAGAGCGTCTTACAACTACGGGGCCCTTTTTGATGATTTTCAAGATGACAAAATTATTGAGGTTACAGTAGTTCATTGCTCTTGTCATTTCTTATTGATGCTTTCACGTGATAATCGGATGATTACCTGTCCGTACCAAAGATGGCCGCTTAAAGGAAAGTGGAACGATTCATCTCCGTCATAATATACGTATGTGTGTGCGTTTTTCCATATACTCAATGCTAAAAGAGATCGAGTTGAAAATCACTGCCATCTTTATTGTTCCTCAGAATTTACAAGATTAAATATATTTAAAGAATTGAGAGCTATTTAAAAAAAATAGAATGCAAAATAAAATAAAATTAATACAAAATAAGGAATAAATTGAAATTAGAGTCGATCACAATGTGGATCTTCTTCAATATCACATGTTAATACTTGCTGTCGGGATGTACTCGGGATAACACCTATGTGGCGTGCTCTTAAGTGATACCACAAACCAGTTGTTGTACCTCTGTTGTGGATTAATATGTCTCAGTAATTGCACTTTGAACTGCCCTTGTCGCGAGTAAAGTGTTCCAATATGTTTGACTTGCCCATGGTCAGCGGTAAATGAGAACGATGTAGGTTTCACGAAACCGAGTTCACAATAACATTGAGACAAACAGATTTCGGAGAATAGCCGAATTCTCTTAAGCCGTAACCAATGTACGTACATATTGAACGTATTTCGGGACTTTCCCTAAGTTCAATCCTTCTTTCATATTTCTCATAAACAGCACGTGTATAAGAAAAAACTGTAACATTAATTAATACCCAATGCGGCTATTGCGACTGACTGTTAAATAAGCAAAATCTGCTGACATTCAGCATCAGCCTACATAGAACTAGAGCTATTTTTTATATCTATAACTACATAGAAACATTAGTTAACAAAGTACCACGAGTTAAAGTAACTGCATTAAAATAAATATTTTATTCGTGGATTTTTTTTCACTAAAAGTTCTTTTCCTTTCTCGTCTTTCGAACAATTTCTAGTTTTTCCTGTATTGTTTTTTTTTAATTTTCGTCTTCGAAATGTTTCATTTTTCTTCTTTCGATTTTTTCATTTTTCGTCTTTCGAACAATTTTTCGTTTTTCGAAAAAAAAATCATTTTTCGTCTTTCGACAATTTTTCGTTTTTGGACAAATTTTTCGTTTTTCGGAAAAATTTCCGTTTTTAATTTTTGAAAAAAAAATCGTTTTTCGAAAAAAATTCCCATCGTCTTTTTCGTTTTCGATAAAGACTTTTTCGAAAAATTGTGGCCATTACTACTACCAACATTCCCGAATATCCTTCGGTTAAGTCTGCAAAAACAATTCCCAACAAACGTCCGTTATCAGGTAATGGATGGGGAGGTAACAACCAATCACAGCCTTTCTGGGCTGTCATATCAGAATCCTCTCCACCAATCAGAAGTCAAGAAAAAAGTTCAACAAACTCTCACATATTCTCCTGGGCGGGATGGGAATCAGGTATACTTGATAGAATCGAAATTTAGTGCTGTAGGATATGTTCCTTGTTTCGAACCTATGATATAGACACAGGATTCATGCAAATGTTGTATAAGGTTGGGATGAAAATGTAGATTGAACTTTAAGGGGCTTAGAATCTGGGAGAAGTCGAGAATGGTTTTGTTGTGACGATGCAGCCAGAGAAACAAAGTGCCAGACTTGCACTGAATCTTTTATTCGTATGAAGGAGAAATGACTCTACCAGGAAGGGTCACAGGTTCGATCCCGAATGTGGTCATCTCGAGTAAAACTGTTTTGGCGAGGGAAGATGTAAAATATTGTTTAGGTAATGACCATTCAACAGCCTGCAGGTACAATTCAACTATACGACTTGCGATTGAGTTGAGGAGCCAACCCAGCGACTCGCAGGTTCTGGGCTCGATTCCCAGTTGGGACATGGATGTTTCTGCATTTCAAAGACTTAACAATTAATGGACTCGAGATGGGCCAAAGTCAATAGTTATTAAGATGCCTTAAAATACAAATGTAAAGGAATCAAATGCTGGCTCCACGAACCGGACGAAGAAATAATGCGCTCCTCAAAAAATACAAAGTAGTGGAAAATCATTGTTGGAACTGTTTTAATGATATTGTTGGGCAAAATGAAGTCGTAAGTTTATGAAGAAGTATATGAAATAACTTACCTGCTTCAGAACACAGAAACTAGCTCGAACCGCCAACAATAGGAAGTATTAGTTTACGTTAGTTCAGGGAGAATCGATATTCCCCCTATAGCAGAAGACCATTATATCTTTTCTCGGTACCAAGCACAGCGAACCTCCACCTCGTGTGCGTGTATATATATATATATATATATATATATATATATATATATGTGTGTGTGTGTGTGTGTGTGTGTGTGTGTGTGAGAGAGAGAGAGAGAGAGAGGCAGACAGACAGCCAGATTCATGCTCTATGTGTTTACCAGATAGGGCGATGTTCACATAACGGGGCGGAGTTTTCGGTGTATTGTACAGACGTGGAGAGTATGCGTCTTCATTCGGTGATTGACTTCAGGACGAGTCGGATGAATTTCTGAAGATCGCTCCTAACTTTTTCTCGTGCTAGGTAAGTATCTATTTATTTCTTGATGATTGCATGATTACACATGAAAAATGAAAAGATTATTACTATTAAATTAAAGTAATGTATTACGAACAAAGCGCTTGTGGAACATCTAATTGTAACGAATGCCATGCAAAAAGTATAATTATTGGTGAAAATATAAAGCAATCAATGCTTACATAACAGACTTGATTGCTATTGGATTAACTTACATACTGAAATATCTTTCCGGTAGAATGGGGAAGGCAGCGACATTTGGTCATAGTACTGATTCAGAATATATAAGTACAATGCATTTCCTATATTGAAACGTAAAGATTTAATGTTACATGTTCCACGGAAGGTGGAGAAAGCGAGTAGCACCTTTCGTAGTAGTGCCATTTCGGAATATTCGAACGGGAAGGTACCGACCACCGCCTTTGGCATTACTACTGATTCGCAAAGCATTTGAAATGTAAAAATATATACCCGAAACTGTTTCAAGGAAAGGAAGGGGCCTTTTCTAACAGCACAGTGTCGAAAGAAGCGAAGGAATATTCAACTAATACTATATGAAAAAATCTAAAAGATGAAAACAAGCATACCCAAAAATATTCGACAGAATGGTTAAAAGAGAGGTTACCGCCTTTCCTTGCCGTACCGTCTCGAAAGAATCGAAGAAAATACTGTTTTGTCTCATATTCCTAATTTAAAACAAAAGAACCGTAAAATAGAAAGTTGCATATCCGAAAATATTACGGGAAAGGGAAAAATAGTGACTAGAGACTTTCTTTGTAGTACAGTGTTGGAATACATATTGTACATGAAGTGATGCAATAAAGTTAGAGAATTTATTATTTGCAAGTGTATTACATCTTTAAATATGATAGTGGTTCTCTCGACGTGTAAGGTTTGTGAGAAATGAAGTCAAGTGGTTTGAATTTAAATCCCTTCATGAAATTCGTTGAAAGAATTGATGATATGTGGATATTAGATAGCCCTCGGTTCGAACCCGACTACCGACCATACAAAGATGAATGAAGTCATGAAGCATGAAATGATGAAAATGTACGTCTTCGCTAGCTTATGTCCCCAAATGTAAGAAAGAATAAAAACATGTTATATGTGTATTAATTTGAGGGTACTTCAGCTACGGGAGGTGCCCTTTACAGGTTCCCTGTCATATGAATGGCTTTAATGCTTAATATTTCCTAACTGAATGGGCCGATCTAACTGCTGTTTGGACTAACATGCTTCTTAGTTCATAAGGTATATTGTCTAAGCGAAAAGTATGCGAATTAGCGGTAGTACCGTGAAAATCGCTATTCAAACCGGTTAAGAGACAGCGCTGAAGATAATGCCAATGACCTTCACTTATCCCAAATGTAAGAAAAACTTCTTTAACGCTTAATTTTAGGCGGTAGGGGTACTTAGCCTAGCGCGCCTACATACTGCCCACCGATGGCTTGATAAAAATTTCGAAGTGTACTTTCTCATGAACCAAGCGACGGATCGAGCTGTGGTTTTGTCTGACATGCTTTCTGAATCATAAGCTTTATATTCTAATGCAAGAGTATTCGAATTACTGGCCAAAACCGAAAATGTATTAAGTAAATCGATAGTCGGTTAACTGACAGCATGGGAAACACGTGCATGGGGTGCTTACTGTCCTCAAATATAGGAAACAAAAACGGCTTAAATGTTAATACTGGGGCAAGTAACTAGCCTGAGCCCCTGCCTACTGCCCACCGATGGCCCGATAAAAAATTCAAAGAGCAATATTTTATAAACCAAACGTCGGTTGGTCTGTAGTTCGGACTTGCATGTTTCTTGAATATATAACATAGAATATAACATTTATATTCTAATGCAAAAGTACCCGAATTACCGGTCAAAACCGGTAAAACGAAATTGTACGTTTAATAGCCCACACACCGATTAACCGACGGGGATAAAAATATGCTCATTTGATAACTCATGCCGTCAAATGTAGAAAAGAAAAGAATCAAATGAAAATTTTAATTTCGAGGGGAGTTATTTAGTTAGCTAGTTATGCTTTCTGACCGAGATTTTCGAGTCCATAAACCATACGGAGGTAAAGAAACAAGCTAAATAATGGTTTTATTATAGATAAAACTAAAGTACCTCCATATAAATTCAAATTATCTTATAAATTATTCATAAGAAAGAGTCAAATTCATAGGAACAAATTGAGATTACTAAGCAAATACAGGGGCCTGCCAGTTTCAGAATAAAGGTCATAAATTTTCCAACCGATGTCCATGACTAATCCAATGGTGTATGGCTTATTTCTGGCGAACTTGTGGCTACTCAGACCTAGTACGGGCAGAAATTGCAAATACTAAGCGATTCAAACGGACTTTCTAGTTTTAGAGTCAAACTGACAACTTTCCCTACCGTTTCAGACCATTAAAAATCTAACGGTATATTGTTCATCTATGTGTATCTTGTAGTTACTGAGATCTAGGGTAACAAAGTAGCAACTGCATACAGTTAGAGAATACTAAGCGATTGAAAAGGACCTGCCAGCTTTATAGTTTTTTTATAGATTAGTGCTTGGTTTGAAAACATGACCTACCAACGGTGTATGGCTCAACTCTGTCGGACTTGTAGTTGCTGAGATCTACCGGATGGACGGACTAACAGACAGGACAAACCCTATATTTTCCATTATTTACTGACGTTCATACGGGTGCGCTAAAAAGCTGTATCTCAAGAACTAAGCTTCGGATCGAGTTGTGTTTTTTGAACTAAAATGGTTCTTAGAATAAAAGCTGTTTCAGCACGAGAAATAAATTGTCTAGCCAGAAAACCGGTGGAAACTCTTATTTTAATTGGAAAACCGATAAAGTGACATCGCTGAAAATAGGCTCATTCGATAGCCGTATCTTCAAATGTAAGAAGGAAAAGAAGAATTGACTTAGAATCTCAGTTTGGAAGCAAGTTAGGGTCCTGGTCCTATGTCTTCTAACCAAGTTTTTGAGGGCATATATTATAGGGAGGAAAGGAGAAAAGCTATATCTCACGAAGCTATGATGGGATCGAAAGAGGTTTGAACTAAACACTTGTATACAAGTATCTACGTCCTTCCATGAACATATGCTAAAGATGTCGATTGAATTTGATAGTAGAGAGACCTCATGTGTACTATGTTTGTCTAAGTAGACTGGTAATGGAAAATTTATCTTATTCTTACAGATTAAATTCCTTGTGAGAGAAAAAGAGAAAACTTTGTGTACGTATCAACTCTACTACTGATCTGATTGAGGTATGTATACTTGTTTGTGAAAGTGAATAAACTGTAATCCTAAAAGAAAGAAATATTGTCAGTAAATTTTAACTTTTTGGTTAAAAACAATACTGGAAGGAATGCTGTGTACAAGTTCAAAGTTCACTATTTTGAAAGAACGTAATGATTATTTGAAAGCATAATAGAAAATAAGTTAAAACTTGAATTTTTTAAATAAAGAAAGAAACTTTGTGTCAATAACTTTTAAATTTAATCACTGCAAAGAAATAAATAATTATTGTCACTAACTTTTATTCCCTGGAAAGAATTAAACGCTGTGCACAACTTTAAAGTTCATCATATGAAATGTTATCTAACAAATAATTACATACATGTAGAAAATTTTGTGTTGTAATATAAGTTAGTAAACTATTTGTCCACTTGTAACAGATTTGCAAACAACGATTTTCACCAGTGGTACGCTGAGTAGCTTCATTAACAAACTTACTTAGGTAAGTGTAAAAGTCACTATGATATTAAGAAAAAGAAAAGTATTTTACGTTTGCAAAGGAAAAAGGTTTTCGAGAAGCGAATAGAAATTATTGTTTGCACAAAAGAACAAAGAGAATTTGCAACTTATCTTTCTAGAAAAGAAAGAAAAGTTTTGCACTTGGAACTCATCTTTCCATAAAGAAAGAAACAAAGAAAAATGTTTCCATATTAAAAAAAATGTTGTTTGCACAAAAGAATAAATAAAATTTGCAAATTATCTTTCTACAGAAAAAAGAAATATTTTACATTTGGAATTCGTCTTTTGCAAAAAAGAAAGAAAACATATATAAAACATTGAAAAGAAATTGTTGCTTGCACAAAGAGCAAATTGAATTTGCAACTTATCTTTTTCAAAAGAAAACGAAAGAAAAAACTTTTCGACCAGTTAATAAAAATTGTTGTTTCATAATTGAAAGAAAACGTATTATTTTATAAGATTGAAATTGTGTGTTGATGGCACAAGTTATTGGACTATTTATCTGCTTGGTGCAGATTTTTCCTAGGCAAGATTCAAGGAGAAAGGAAAATGACTGCTTGGAATAACAACTGCAACAACAATAACAACTTGAATAAATATGCAGTAAATGTTTTTCATTGAAAACTAACACTAGATATTTCAAATTTAAACTAATTACACATATTTTAAGTTAAAAGTACTTGCATACATTTTCTTACAAACTATGAAGAACGTTGGATTGCTTACATTAAGAAGTAAAAGTTGATATATTAATTTGAAAGATAGAACACAGTCTTGCATTCACTTGAAATTAAAACCAGTTGTGTACATTTCCTTACAAACTATGAAGAATATTGGGTAGCCTACATTGCAAATTAAAGTTGTTGCATTCATTAGAAATTAAAAGTAGTTGCATACATTTTCTTACAAACTATGAAGAAGAACATTTGGTTGTTTACGATAAGAAACAATTATACTTATAAAGTCTATTTATGATAAGATATATTCTGTTGATTTTACAGCTAGACGTGGAAGTATGTTGACGATACTGAGAACTTCTCTTGTGTTGTACTCGCTACAGACCTTGGAAGAAAACCTGCAAAAGATGATCAACGAGATTTTGAAGTTTATGTAGGACGAGGATAAGGAGATGGTCGTTGGAGTGTAGAGGCAAATATGCTTTTCGCATAGGAGGGTCAGCGTCCAGGCGACACTAATGCATATAGGAGTTTTATTAACGATTTTATATTAGCGCGAACACATTGGGTTTATTATCGATAGCTGCTATTCATTGGCTGATCTTTTCCGTCTGTATGCGTGAAATCCCATTCTATGCGAATGTGAAAAACCGATTGTTGTGCAAGTTCTATCAAGTTCAATTTCATGGCAAATTACCAGCGCACTCATTCGATAGAGACGTGGTGTATCGCTTTTAGGTGAAGACCGTGCATGGCGTCTGTATCGGGACCTACAAGCCTCACCAAAACTCCGAGGCACTTATGAAATGCGTGCGAAATTGCAGGAACTATATATTAGTTTGGTCTTGCAGTGTGTCCGATTCTCAGATTGAACAACATATTCCTCAGTTCGCATTGCCCTCTTGGAGTCCTGTTTACACCGAGGAGTTGGTTGTAATGTTCCTCTGGAGCCTCTTACTCAGGCGGTAGAGAACGAGAAGGAGATTAATAACGAGCAGAACGCAATGATCGGGCACGATATTAGTTGTACAGATTCTTTGTCCAGTGGAACTCCCGTTACGCTTGACAAATTGGAGGCTAATGTGAAGTGCAGTCATTTTCGGATTTGGAGGAACCATCTGTAAAGAATACTATTCAGGAATACTATTCCAATGCACAGGAATTTGATCGTATGAATAATATTGTTGTAGAGGCAGGACCCTCGAATCAGGATGTGGTTTATCCCAACATTTTTCTGAAGAGCCAATGAGGTATGAGAGTCCTTCACCTACAACCGGGGATCTTTTCAATAATAAAACCTTTTCGATCTTGTTGGAACTGTTTAAGAGGCTGAACAGCAGCATATTATGGAAGATTCACTGAATTATAATAATAATCTGCCGGAATTGGAAATCAGTACGATGCCCAAAATCCTTATTTAAAATAGTTTCCCGCCGACGTCGAGAGTACCCTCATTTGGGAATAGAGGGAAGATAGATTGTTATTTTGCCTGACGAAATACCGATTGTGTTTCTAGAACAGTACGTGTCGCCATGGCAAACATAATACCCGACGTTGCCTCAGGTGCATACTTTGGACTTACGACTGAAAATTCGACTTCCGATCTGAATAGGCTTTGTACGTATTCTGGCCGAAACGGGACGAATTTACACAAGATGTCTTCAGTATAAAACGTGTTGAATTCAAGTTTATGTTTTTTTAGACTAAGAGAGCATAAAATTTCATTTTGTGGAAGCTTTAACATGGTATGGGTCAAAAGAAACTACAGCTGCGACAGGAGAAAATGCTCCATTACATGGTCCTTTTGCAATGACATATTTTGAAATCCAAAAGCGATGTTTACTGCCTTCCTCAAAGATTAGTTTTGGCCAATTCAAAAGTGATGCGCATGCACGAAAATTCTATTATGAAGTCGATAACTTGAAACGTCGTCCTGACACATTATTTGGCAGAGCAGAAGTTTTGAGTGAGGCAGCGGGCGTTGATGTCAAGGGTTAGGGAGTATGTACTTCGGAAGAAGTCCGTAGATTTCAACAATATTTATCTCCGAACTACTAAATTGTCGTATACGAAATACTCGTATATCCTAGGACAAGATAAGCCAGTGTCATTTATGAGAGACCATATGTCCTTACACAGTTGTTCATTCAGTGCAATAGTGAGCATTATTCAGCTATTACCTTTATCATGTCGTACCTACGCGTAAGGGGGTATTGCTATAACTATTTGCAAGGATATGATAATCCATAGTACCATCAATGCGAGTACAAGTGTTAGTGGTATAAAGTAAATCATGAGATTATGGATGAAGAGAAAGCACGGTTTCAATTTAGATCATGCAGTAGAATTTTCCCGTCACAACAGTGTTATAACAACCATAATATTACACCGAAATGTTGCAAGACTGTATGCGATAATGTGAAGCAATGTCCGACTTGTGATATCATCACGGATAAAAGAAAGAAACCAACTGCATCGGTGTGGAGAGAGATTTTGTAAGTAATGCTCTGAATTTGTCATGCACTATGATAAGTGCTATGTACAGAAACTTCGTCCACATTATGTGTCCGAATTCCTGTATATTGTATTTGATGTTTGGACTATGATTACTAAACCTAATACCAAGGGGAAACGCGAACATATAGTGTCATGTGAGCAAGACCTTGGCACCCGATGAGCGGTATAAATCATGTGGAGACACAAAAAATAGAGGATTATGTTTTAAAACTGTCCTTGGTTTGAAAAGGTCGTAGTACTATTACACAACGGAAGCAAGTACGATACCATCCTGACCGGAAAACACTGCTGGAAGAACAACATCTAAGCGATGAAATGAACATTGTTGTACAAGGAAACAGTATCAATGAACTGAGACTGCACAATAGGATTATTTTCAGATATAATCCCCAGTTGCACACAGACGTGTTTTGAACGGTGATCTTTTGTTTATTTCGTTGATTAACCGTTATCGGTCGAAAAAGTACGTTTAATTTTAATTCATATTTCAACATACTTGATATTGTTGATAAGATGTTAGTTCAACGTGGATTCAACTGTTATTTTCAAGTATAGTATAGATTTCGTTTTATGACATTAATGTGAATTTAATGGAACAACAATTTATAATTTTAAGCTAATTGAATGCCATTAGTTATTATTTTCTGTCTTCTTTTGCATCTTGAAAACACGTTTAATTTCAATCTATATTCCAACGTAAATTTGATTTCGTTGATAGGACGTTAATACAAGATGTTTTAACTATTGTATTGAAGTATGCATTAGAGTATCTTTCCAAGTTAATTGCATAAAATTGTGCTTAAAGGCGAGTAAAATGAAATTAACTACGTTTTTCATTTGCTTGTTAAAAACTGAGTTTGATTGATTTAGATTAAAGTGATTTAAATCAGATGATTTTTTTAAAATATCAACGATTTAAATCAAGAAACATTTTTTTATTAAAAGTTTAGAAATGAAGTGCAATATTTTTAATAATTCTGTGATTTGATCATAAGTAAGCTTGAAATTTACCCTTTAGTCCTTACGTGATGATATGATCTTATGATGTAAACCTAAACCAAAGTGATCGATCTAGAATTTTAATGAACTATTTCATTGATCAGTCTTGATTGGCGATATTTTAGAAGTAAACCTAGGAACCTAATTCACATTATAAGTTTCCAATTTAGATTACAAATATGTTTATTTTTGTAATACATATGAAAATGAAAACACAGAAAACAAAAAATCCAGATTTTGTTCGTAAAAAATTGTTGTTTCCAAACCTATTTTGTGTATTTATATCAAATTATTTTATTTCTGCACAAATTTCTCGAAGGCAATATATACTCAATCGAAGTATAAAGTTTGCATATGCGTATGTTGAAAGATGAAAATGCAAAGCTGCGTCTCCATTATTGATTTGACTGCTTTAAAAAGATCTCATTGAATTGAATTTGTTCTAAAAGCTTTAAGCAACTTTGGATCAGACCGAATTTATGATGATGGTAGAATGAAGGAAGTTGTAGGAAATGATAGAACCCTGAGAAAACCCACGCACATGGTTTTTGTTCACCACAAAACCCACATTGCACGGGTCAAGATAGAATCGGGGACCCCACGTACCAGAGGTTACCGCTCTACCACTGAAAGACCGCGGCTACAAAATAACACTCATACTTTATAGAATATTGTCATGATTTGCACCAAAATTGATAGTACAATTATGAGTGCTCAAGAGGAAATGAAATGGGCTAAAATTGTTCGTAAACTTAAATTCTAGAATATTTGGAAGATGTAGGCAGGAGGAAAGAGAAATTGCGATTATAAAATTTACAATTGCTTAGGAAGAAAGAAGCCACGTATAAACATTGATTATTGTTTCTTTTTCGAACTTAATTTCGGTATATACCCTCTGAATCCATTCATCGTATATCGACGAAAGTAACGTAGAAGTTTCCTACACGTAAACTTTCTTTGAAAAATATACCATAAGTAAGAAACGCCATATCCAACTTCCTTTTCAAAATTGTTACAAGTTGTAATTGCTTATTTTCCATGGGTATCTTCCGCAACAAACACCATATATTCGTTAATTCTACTTTACTTTTCACTGGTTAAGGTATTTAAAAAGAGAAAACTAACTTATTATCTACTTTCAGCGCAGCAAGTTATTTAAATAAAAATTTGATGTTAATAAAAAATCGATTTAAATTAAAAAAGATCAACAAAAATGACTTTTCTAAACAAGGGTCTTTTTTTAAAAAAGTTTTTCAACACTGTTGAAAACAGATTGAATTTTAAACTATATTTCAACGAACGTTTAATTTCACTAATTAAGCTTTAATTTAAAGTATTTTCAACTGACATAGATTTATATACGTTTTTCTAAGGCGACATATTGCATTTATTGAAAAATTCAAATAGTGCAGCATTGGTCAGTGTTAAAAAAGGGAAAATGCACATTAGGAGAACGAAAGAAAGTAAGTACTCTTTATTGCTATTCTTACATGATTCTGAAACTACACGCCTTGAGGCACTGCGATCTAGACTGCCTGTTACTACAAATCCCGTAAAAGAGTATTGAGTCTCAAGGTGGATTTATGGATGAAGGGATAAGGTGGCGAGCTATCACCGACGAGTGCAGAACGTTCCTGCTTCGAATCCCACAGCAGCGTTCGATAATATACTGTAGGAAAATTAGCACTGAATATCATGATGAAAGCAACGGACAAAATTGTAACGTGAGTTCTGGTAGTGCGGGTGCCTATCCTTATGGATGTACAACTCTGATATGTAATGTGACAGTCGGGCACAGTGAAAATAAATATATCGTATTGAAGTGTGATTATTGTTAAAACAGGAATTAGTCGCTTTTGATGTGATTAGGTAAATGTAAATTGACGTGATATTTGATTCGAGTTAATCATAACTAATGTAATAATCTTGTCTCTAATGAAATGTTTAGTACTTAACAAATTATCGCTTTCGTCAGGTATTTTGGAATACTAAAAAACGTATTATTATTTATTGCGTATTGTTTATCCCAAATGAATGTTAAATCACAATACTAAAGATTATACATTATTGGAGCGTTTTATTGATGTATCTACGATCTCCATATATTAAATTCAATGTAACTTTTGTCAATGAATATGTATATTATCAAAATATTTCACTACTAATTAATAATTCCAATGTATGAGTCAAGTAAAGAACAACACCACAAATGAGTATATATTTCTAGGGATGACATCTATAAATTAATATCTTTCCAACTAAATACTAAAAAATTAAACTCGTAAATTGTAATTATACTCCTTTTCCCTTTATTAAGACTCTCAAACTTTCAAATATATATGACTCCAAACGCATTCATGGACTAAATAAGGTGACTCCTGACACGTACAAAAGTATAAATATATTCATGGATATTTATATGTCTAGTGACAAGTAAAATTTTTATAATAATTTGGACATTCAACTTTTTAGTTACAATTACAACCTTTTATCTGTTACTAATATAGCTTTCACGATTATTCATTATTTTCCTATTAACAATACTACTAAGATAGGTATTTTCCCTTTAAGTTACCACAATGCAAAATATCTTACCTTGTGTGCACACGAAGTTTTTTTTGGCCACGGACGCTGATTTCATATTATTTTACCACAAACTAGACATACTAAACACCAGAAACAGTATTCAGACTAGCGTAATACCTGAAATTTAGTTATATCTTTTGGATAACTTCTTTTCAATTAGAAAACTTAAATATTGCCACATGGAAACACCGATTCGGTAAGAATAATAACCGAAAAGAAGAAAATTACCTATGAATTAGTGAAAAAAAAAGATACAAAAATTACTGAAACGATAGTAATCAAGTGCAGAAATTATTTTTTAACACATTTCCATCATCCTTTCCGGTTTTTTTACGATATCTCTCCGGGAATTTTCCCTTGTAAGTTCAAAAATTAAAATTTAAAAAAACTTATGTGGATTATTTATTACCAACCGCTAAATTAAAAAAATATGATTTTGGTAATTCTGATGGCCTATTACGTCCTAATTAGTATATTGAAAAATACTTCTCGCTACAATTTCGTTTATCTGGTACGATTGTTCACAGATCTAGGAATTTAAGCTCAACTAAACACATAACTCATAAGCTACCAAGGTTTACATGGCTTTTCTCCGGTAAAGTCAATGAATATGAAATGGTAAAATATTCTAGAAAATAGTTTTTCTCACCAAATAATGCTACAACATGTTTTATATAATATCTGTAATCATCCAGTCTATTTTCCACAATTCACTTTAGTTAAAATTGTGTAGAAAGGGCTGCTAGACTCTCCTGAGTCTGCTCGATCTATCTTCAACAAATATTCCATCATGAAAATATGAAGCATGATCATCCTTGGATGCTTTATGGATTATTTTGAAACAGCTTTGAACTCGCTAAATTCCTTATGCCAAAAAATATCTATGATCTATTTCTATACTTTCAAGTGGGGTTACTTTGACCCACTTTCTGACGCTTGTTAGTATATATTGGGGAAAAAACCCTTCACCCTAAGAAAATACGCCAGAATTTATACTCATTTAACACTATAGAGGTGAGAGAATATGATCGTGTTGTTTTCGTCAAATAATTACAGTGTTAAATATTTTTTAAGAGATGTCTAAAAATTGGGCCAATGTTACCCACGTAATAGGTTACTTTGGCCCACTTATTTATTATACTTCAGATAACCTTATTTGTATGTACTGGGCAAAAGTAAACTCAATATGATCAATAAATTGTCAAAGAGAAGAATAGTTTATGTGCAGAAACCCTTTTATTAACCCCAGAACCACTTAACACACTTAAAGAATAACGCTGGATACCACAAACGTTCCGAAATTGTAACTTTTTTTTTTTCTTAGAGAAACATGACTTGTTAATGTAAAGCTACAACTGAATGAAGATTACCTGTATGCTGTTTCAGCATAATGTCTATTGCACAACTAAATAGAAAGAAATATAAGAATGAAAAACAATATTATTACATATACTGTCTAAGTTCATGAACTGCGAAATGATCCCTTTTATTTAACACTTTGGAGCATTGATTTTCTGTATACCTTCAATCCATGGATCCTTATCTCCAAAACATATAATTCCTTAGGCCATGCGCAACACTTCTTTCCTTCGACCATACAATCCACAGAAGGTTCATATCCATCCCCCTTGGGGATTCGTTTGATACGTCCTGGATAGTATTTGTTGTCGTATCTGCCCACAATAGTCTCCTTTTAACTCCATTTTTTCACTAAAGGTCTTGCAAACGCGTACCGGTATTTGCTTCTTCCTCCTCTGTATCGGTACGAAAGATGCCATCACTATCTGAACAGCTGTCATCATGAACGCTGTAGTGAGCAGAACTGTTTGAATCGCTGTCTGATTGATTTTCAGCAATTAGTGCCTTCTTGGGCCGCCCCCGTTTTTTACTTGAAGATGATGAAGGATGTTCGTCTGATATCGACGCTGGTGGATTCTTCTCACTTTTTGAATTATCTTTACGTTTCTTTGAAACTGTTGCTTTCTCATTGTCATCTTGCTGAGGCAGATCTTCATAGGAAATACTTCTTCCTGCTGCTACATTAAGCTTCTTCCGTTTTCTTAAGATATTGCCTTCGCCAAGTACTTGTTGTCGTTTATAATTAAGGCGTTGCAGAAAAGAATCACTCACCAAGTCTTTGTTCACATCAGTTTGAGGCAAATGTGACAAAACTTTATCTCTATTCAAAGGATGTCTGTACTGCTGAAGCCAGAGACTATGTTATTGTTCTTGTCTTTGAACAAAACATCAATCAACTGCTTTAATAATTTTGGAAATTTATCCTTCGGTAAGGCAGATGATCTTTTCCCACTCTCAGATTGTTTCCATTCGGACAAGATCTTACGCCACTCCTTCTTCATAGGGGCAAAATAAGCAACGTCTAAAGGCTAAGTGACGTGAGTGGAATTGGGTGGCAAGAAGACAAATCTTGTATTGTTGTCTTGACAAGCTTTTAATATATCTACACTTATGTCAGAGAATAAGTTGTCTCTCATAACTTTTGGACCAGTCTGTTTTCAGTCGTGGTAGCAATAAACTTGTAAATCAGCCTTCAATCACTGACATATCTACCCAACCACTCTTGGTTCGGTTCTATCGGCAATTTTCTGGGCCACCTTCTGTCCAAGTAGTCCATAAGTTCTCAATCTTATAAACAACATTCGGACTTAGCATTTCTCCAGCAGCGTTCCCACACATCATAAGAGAAACGCATGATTTACTACTGTCCATAATACGTTCAACATATTTTGTTCCTCTTTTACACAGGAGCACATATGGGATCATCCCATAAGTTTGTCTCATCATAATCCCATATGTTTTCTTGCTCTAAATCAAGCACTGCAGTTCCTAAGTCATCAAAATACTCATTCACGGTTTCACGATCTACACACGCACGAACTTTCTTAATATGGTACATTTACGTAATGTTAGTTTCGGATGACGTTTTCTAAAAGATCTAGAACATTCAACGCCAGGTATGTTATTTTTAAACTGCTTAGCACTTCTTCCTTGCTTGTCTATGTAACATTTAATTGTATATTTTAAATCCTCTTCCGTGCACGGCAGACCGAATTAAGCAAATTTATTGATGTGATATTCAAGGCACTTTTCTTCTTCGATGGAAAAAAATGTTGGCTTTCCAGGCTTATGAAATTTTCCTTTCAATTTGTTTTTAATTTTACTTCTTGGTATGTTATAAAATGCAGCAGCATCTCTTTGAGTTCGAGCACCAGAGCGAATATCATTCAAACAGTCCGTCAGAGTGTCAAGTGAGTAATCACGATATTTTCTAGAACCTAGTTCCCGTTTGTAAATTCGTGCCATTATGCACCTGTTCCTGTAAAGAAAATCGAAAACAAATGTTTTAGTTTTCTTTACAATTCTAAATACAAAATGTAAAGCAATAATGGCATCGCATTTGAAATTACATGTAGAAATATTACAAAACATTCTGATAGGTATTTTTTCTTCTTTCTAAATAAAAGCTTTATTGCGAAACCTCTTCACTTAGGCAGCGTACTTAGGTAAAGAATACATTTCAGAGGCAGAATTAAAACTTTAACCTTGGTACTGGCATGTATACAATTTATAAACCGGTTATTTCGTAATTAATTTTGGCCACTCTTTAAATCGCATTAAATATTATCTGCAGTGACACACGCTTACTACATTACGTGAAAGAGACTTAGGAACATAGAACTTCATATTGCATCGAGACTACAGAGAAATATTAGGTACCAAAAATGCGTTACACACTTTACATTTACCGTGGAGGTTATTTTGGCCCAATGACGACGTGGGCCAAAGTTACCCCAACGAAATCCAAATCTTGCTACGTTCACAGAAAAATCTTTACACCGCTTAAAACCTTTATACTTAAATAGCAAACCCTTCAAAATATGTTTACAGATATATTAGTGGTATATTGGTTTACTAACCTTTACTAACCTTCACAATTTGTCTGCACAATGTAAACTGACGCGTACTTCGCAACACAAGAACAAACAACATACTCCTTTTCTTCCCCTTTCCACGTGTGCCTTATGTTACTACTACTACCATCTACCGGCCGCACTATAAACTATTTCGATATCGCTATCTTGTGTGATGCTATGAACTTACATGTCTTCTTCCAAGCGCTGGGCCAAAGTAGTACACAGAAGGCCAAAATAACCCCACTTGACGGTGTCAATTCTGAACTTCCCGTTTCCGCCTTAAAATATTGTTAAGCAGAATTCACTATACTAAGGTACACGTATATATATATTTATAAACAGGTAATTCCAAAAACATCCAACATTATTCTCCCAAGAGGTTCATCCTTCCTCGGAGATCTCAATCTGTTAATACTATATTTATTTACGTCTATAACTCCACTGATTTCTCAGAATATATGAACTGCTAACGTAGAGATCTATCTCAATGCATACTCATCTAATTCCATCGATTATATACGAAATATTTCCTTCTGAAAACACGTAAAGCACAGAGAAGTAAAAGTTCTGCACCGCGAGTTCTTGATATAAATGATTCGTAAAGTTTTCCCTTCAAATACCACCTCCTGGCATGCTTTCGTTTCATATCAATGCAGTTCGGCAAGTATTTTAATCGATGTCCTATATAAGTAGTAAGTTTTGTCCACGAACAACATGAAACTTTCGACATGAAAAGGTAAGTATTATGCTACTTTATTTAATTCAGCTTGTCTGCTTCAGCACTATCCGAACCTCTAATCTTGAATTAACTTAGTTTTTTACGATGATTCCCTCGTCTCAAGAAAAAGTTCACTTCGAATATTCAATCAAATAACTATTCTATGTCATTACAGTTCTCCCAAATAAGACTAATCCGTTTCGCTTTTGGCAATAACTTACGTAAGTAAGCAATATTGAATTACTTTCAACAACTTCCAGTGACAACAACGTTGTTTCGTTTTCTTCCTACCCACATTCTTATGACGTCATTGAGACTCGGTTGTAAACGAAGAATTAAATGTAATAATAAAATTATCTCTCCGTCCGTAACGACAAAAATGCAAGAGTGCTTAATATTTTCTCAAGGCCACAATTACTAGTACCACTTTTATACTCCCGTTTACGTTATATGGCAAAATAAATATTCAATGCTCATCAATTGAATATTATTCTCCTGTTCTTTCTGAATCTAAGTAATGTTCTTTTGAAAAATATAAGCGACAACTTAAACTGCTTTCGACTATTTTCAAAATGAATATCATGACAGAAAATAAACATAGATAATCCAGCAACTCCAATTGAACAGTAAAAAAGGATTTTCGTACTCTCCGTCCGTCGTAGAGGCAACGCATAATATAAAGACCACAATACCTGTCTTCCAGGAACATCGACTATGTAAAAATTAGTTCTTTACCAGCCGTTTTCATAGCACAGTTTCAGACGTTTCTCCCTTACAATTCGACCAGCACAATATGTGACAGATGAGTACTGAGCAACAACGATTTGTCACTTCCAATTACTGCACAAATTATATGTGTAATAAGTGGATAATCACACCACTATAAATTCCCAAAACCATCCACTGTCTTCCTGCACTTAGAATAGCTTTGATGGAGCTAAATATCTTTACACTCATGCGGCCATTCCTTCCTTCTCTAATTAACTTCTCTGAGTTAAGTAAATAACTCAGTGGAGAGATACAAATGATTAATAAATTGTAAGTGATCGTTTAAACTCCAAACATGATTCAAATTAAACAACAACGCATAACACTGTTATGTTCATTCAACCTTTGAACACTTTTCATAAAGCATAGGTGATAGTGAACTATGGTGAACACATAACTAGTATGTACAAGGCACTTGAAATAATCTAATGAATAGGTTAGGTTAGATGAAATATTACGTAGAATGTGTAACTTGTAACTGATGTAGAATTTTTTGGTATCTTGCATAGACAGGAGAATTGATTCCGAAGTTATGTACGTCTTTGAGCTCAGTGAATATTTGTCCAAAAGTTTCTTAAAATTGAGCGAATTTTTGTGCTAAAGATATGGTTTGGTTGGAATCAACTTGATTGTTTCCTGCACCTGAATTATCTTCATGTGTTATATTGCATCGATCTGGAAGTTCTCGCGTATCTAGTTCTATGGATTTATGGTTTGATGAATTGGGAATGAATTGAATTGAAGGTGCATGAGAATCAGAGGAATTGTTATTAAATCTCTTGTTATTATCTTTTCCGTTTTCAGATTTTGAGATAGAACTTTCATATTGACTAGTATTGTCTTCCTGAGTTTCGCATTGAAGTAATTCTTGATTCGAATTAAATGACGTTGAAGAAGTTAAGTCATTATCAACGGAATTGATTAATGTTTTCACTGCATATGGTAAGTTTTGAGAAAGGAGAATTTTGTATTCCGTCTCAGAGAATTTGATACGTTTGGAGTTATGTATGGGTACCTGATTGGGTTGTGGTTCCATTAAAGAAGAATCCTTAGATAAAACTGTGAGCTCTTGAAGTTTAATTCTATTGATTGATGGTGAATTTTCTGATGTTAGGTCTTTGAGATTGGGCTAGAATCACACTGGTCTTGTTCGGTATGTATATCCTAAATTGAACCTTCCATCTAGTTTGTTAGATTGGAAACTATTTGATTATAAGTAGGCTTAGATTTCCTATTATTGCTGTGATTAGGTACGTTTAGCTTTTGGGCAGCTTCTAAATAAGTTATATATTCTTCTTCCATTAAATTGTTGATTTCCATTTCTGTTTGGAATACTTTACAATTTTTATCTGTTCGATGTTTTGAGCTTTCACAATTGATACATTGTAACTGATTAGTACAAGGTAGAGGATGGAAATTTGATGTACAATAAACGCATTTTTTTAATATTAGAACAGAAATGTGCTTTATGACGAAAGGCCAGACAAGCTTCACATTGTGTTACCTTCCTGAGTTTGGGGCGAACTTTAAACGCAGTCGATACACATATATTCCGGAAGAGTCTGGAATTCGAGTACAAATTCAATTAATTTGGTATCCCTGAGATAGCTTTCCCCTTGTTCGTTTTTAGTTTTTTTGTTTAAGTCTTTGTACATTATAGATAGGAAACTGGCATTATCAGTATTCTAAAATTTCTTCGTTAGTCATATCAAGCAGGATACCATAAATTACTGCTGGTTTTTGTAATAATGACCGAGAAATCTTAGCATTAAGATGGAGACTGTAAGTTCTGTATTCTTTAAAAACATATTGGCTTGAACACGAGATGTGAAGGTTAATTGTACGAAAATTTGCCTTGTGACTCAATACGTGCATATTCGATTTATCTTTTAATTAGAATCTTAGAAGTACAAATAGTAGAAGGGCCGCCCAAATCCTTATCGTCTGTGTTATTTAAAAGAACTTTGAATGGCCCGTGGTGGCCTTCCCAGAAAGTTGAGATAGCATGTTTAAACACAGTCTAACCTTATATATTGTTAGATCAAGCCTAAAATGGCCTCGTTTCGTATAACTATGATTGTACTGAAAATTATCCACGATTCGAGTATGAAGAATATCTGCTGACTATATCATGATCTTGTTAACTAGTTTACTCAGATTATAACATTTCACTTGAGAACACTAACACACGAATTACTTCACACGACTTTTGACCTCGCCTCGCACTTCACACACTCTCGCCATCTTTTTTCTGTCATGAGACACTGCTTACGTATATTAAGTTAGTGTTGCAATTTAACTAACGTTGTTTCACCCAGCTTTTCCATAAAATGCTTTTAACATTTTCCATTTCTTTATTTGTGTTGCCTATCTACTGGTGCCTTACAAAATGAAACAAAATGTGTATACCAATAGACAGAAATCATGATCTGTTTTGGTTAACTGAATCAGTTTTCAACTTGTTTCTTCTCAACCATTATTTACCGTCGAATAAACCTTTGAACAGGCGGACATTTCGGTACATTTTAAACCTGACTATTTTTTAATCCACGTATTTTCAACATATGTATGCTACTGTTGATATCTGTATATGGAAGTAAAGCTAGCAGATCTCCCCAGGACTCTCGGCCTCTAGACTACGATAAATAAAGACACTTTCCTTATCTCTTCAACACCGAAGTTATTCAGGACTAGGAAGGTCCCCTGCCAAACTTTGAGTTTTATAACCCTGAAATTCAGACTATTGTGGATTGAAGCAGTGTCATGAAGAATATATTGATGCCAAAGACATTCAATTTACAACAAGAACTGTCGGAGTACTGTCATAAGTATGTCGAGATCTTGACCAAAGTGGTCATTAAATTACCCGATATTATTGAAGACCGCACCGATGGTATTAAATGTTTTCTCACCTCTTCCACAATCGCAAGTTTAGCGATTTGCGTGTTTCGGACTTTATATTTTCCGGAAGATACCATTACAATCATTCATCCTCTGAGATATAAGGCCCTACAGTTGCTAACTTACATGACATACGATCGGGGTACTCATATCCGATTCCGTTAAGGGCGGCGAAGTATATTTTGGCAAATATAAAGTCGATGGGTACGAGAAAAGTACATATACCGCGCTTGAGTACCAAGGATGCTGTTACTACGACTGCAGGACCAGTTATCTTCACTACAGGGGAAAATGCATCAATGGCGTGGAAACCATGGACCAAGCGATATGAACGTAAGAGAGCAAACCGTACGTACCTAGAAAGCCTGATAACGAAACTCAAGCTCGTGGAGCTATGGGAATGCATATGGGGCGAAAAGGTAAAGAAAGATAAAACCCTTCAGTAATTTATTAAAGAAAAATGCCATAATCTCAAAGGAGAACTGATCTCGAAAGAAGCCTTCAAGGGTGGCAGAACTAGTGTTAAACGAGACGAGACGTCTCGTGTAATGTCTCGTCCCTTGTCTCCAAAATCCGAACAGAGTTATTTAATTTGTTTCAAAAATTATTAACTCGGAATAAAATATTTGCCTTGGAAATCTATACCAGCGTTTATTACTTCAAATTAGGGCTATTCTACAAAGAACAGGGAATACCTAAATTTATTTTTAATTATTCTTAAAAACAGTTTTAATTCTCATTTTCCAATTAATTTAAGCCTAATAATTTTATTTTGTAATAGTTCACCAGATACAAGTACAATGTTAAAGCATTTATCGAAATATCTATGTACAAAAATCCTATGTTAAAGAAGCATACTCCGTAAGTTCTCTTGATGGCAGTTTCAGTAATTAACCATTGTGTCATGATCTTTCTCGTTCCGAACACAGACAGAAACGTGTCAGCCTTTTTCGGTACTGAGTTTTGAAAGGATGCTGGGTTTGATAAAATTTAGTTTTTTATTGCTTTATGATGTTATTCGAACCTAAACCTTTTTTGAAATTGTAAAAAGTCACATAGGCCTCCTTATTTGTTCAACTGGCGCCGAAGACTGTAAAAGAAGTATTTCGAAAGAAGTGGGAGAATGCTTGCCTTTGGATTGTACCGATAGTATTGACAAATATTCGTCTGTTTGTAATTCACTACTGGTTCAGTCGAAACTTAGCAACCGTTCTTAAAAGATTGTGGAAGTGTTGTATAGTGAGATCATATCCAGTTTGTTGTGCTTTGTTACTTCTTTCGAAGGAGAGAAACATGAGTTGACAAGTGAAGCCAATTCACGGGAAATTTCCCGTTTTAGGGAAATTCTATGATCTTACAGGAAAGAGGGAAATTTGGCTAAAGTGTGAAATCAGGAAATTGGGACGGTAATAAAATTTTTCATGGAAAATTCTTTTCTCTCTGCCCCCTTCACACACTTTATTTGCTCCTCTCCTTTGCGTCCTTTCATATTTTTTGGACGGACAGACGCCTCCAAACATGATATCATCGTGCACCCCACCCTTCTCGGTCTGTTCCCTGCACCTGTAGCAATGAATGTATAGAGGAGTGGGGAGAGGTTGATCTTCTGAAAACGGTGTGAAAATTGCAAGGCGAGGGAGTGTTTCATGATGAGCCACGAAAATTGCAACAATATGATGGATGAGGACAAACCGGAGAATGCTCTTTCGGGTACTTTGTACATTCATATTCATTTTTGAAAACTGATATTTGTACTGATTCCTTCCAAATAGGAATCCTTATGTTATTGAGTATATCCTTGTGTACCTCCAATGTATTTTTTCTAATTCTTATGTATGATTTGTTTTGTACATTTTTTGTGTATAATTCTCATGTATTTTATGTATTCTTTGTTACTTTTATAGCATATTTTTTAAACTTCCACAACTACTTTCAGCAGCTGCTGAAGTTTCAAAATTCGGAGCTTGTGTAGTGTTATATGCTCAGGTTATAATATTTTAAATTTCATTTTTTTAAGAGTTTTGACCAACTGTGTAGATATCATTTATACAAGTTTATAAGATTTTAATTTGTATTAGTTTTAAGTTTTATTATGAGTATGAATCCTGACAATAGATTTTGCATCAAGGTCCCAAGAATACTTATGTAACATAGGAACGTGCCAGACGTGACAGTAACACCATTTCCGTTCTCAAATTATATTTCTAAATTATGAACAATTCGTATGACATCAGATCTAACCTTGACTCACAAGAACATTGAAATCCAATATAAAATCCCACGCGATTCCAGACATCATGGACACCTAATAACGTCAATAAGAGGAAATGTTTCAGACTTAACTTTCAATTTACACCCTCTCAGAAGATGAGCTAATTCGGCCTTGACTAAAGTGAAAATGTCACACGAGAACACAAAATCTTAATTCTTTCTTTTTCGTAAACAGCCATATAAAAACTAAGTGTAAATCAACGATCGAGAACAGTCTCTATCACTCACTCTTCATCTACAACTCATTCGTCAAACTTGCGACAACAGAGACTGTCAGGAGAATTTATAGTTTTGACGCCAAGAGAGAAGACATCTTTAACTGAAATTTATTCATCTTCGATCTGGACTTAGAAAAGAACTTAAAGGTTTAAACACGATTAAACCAAACTTATCGAACAGTGACAGATATTTACCAAGTGCATCTTCACAACCTAAATTCGACTTAGAAAATCACAGGTACGTTGCCAGCTCTAGAAAATTGTATAAAATGGTATTGTATTAGTTTTGGTTAAAGATGGTACTTGGAGCCTTGACTTGTTTTGCTTTGCTTAGATTAACTTAGTTTAACTTAACCTTTGTAACGTAATTTAGATTTAATATTCTGATTTTGTTTTATCATGCTTTAGCTTAAATTTGTGTTTTAACTTCAACTGAAGTCATGATTCATACGCCGTCCCAAATTCATATAGAATCTTGTTAATGTTTAGTTTCAAGAATGTAACTCCTTCAGACATGTCCAGAAATAAATGTATATTAAGTGTCTATCAGAATTTCTCATAAACTCCCATGTCCTATAGAGAAGGCGGCAGCCGCCTTGTGTTAAGGTACCATTCGCGTTATGAACTTTTCCCGTGAAGAATGATGTATTTAGTTACAATTTAACCTCTCGCATTAATCTTTTCAACCCCCGAAGCGAGCCGTGTATCAGTACTGCATTCAAGGAGGTACCAAAGGTGACTTCTTTGCAGGTTGCTCCATGGAGGTACTTTCAAACAGCCCTCAAGATCATCTTGCTTTTATAAAACTCAGGAACTGCGGTGCTGTGTGATAAATAAGGAAACGCTAAAATAAAAAAGTGGCATACACACACACACAACACACGGTCCACACACATTAACAAAGAGTAAGAGAGAGGAGGAGGAAGATAAGGGAGAGGATGAAATGTGGTTAGGGTCAATTGATGCAGGGATGGAAATTCGAAAAGAACTGAACTGTTTTTATTTGAACTTATTTTAAGGCCTTTAGGCAACTTTGACTCAGGCCGAATGGGTGATAATAGGAGAATTAGTGGAATAAAGAAAGTGGGAGAATACGAAAGTACCCAGAGAAAATACACAAACTCGATGTTTGTCCACCACGAAGACCACATGGCACTAACCGGGATCGAATAGACGACCACACATATCAGAGGTGATTGCCCTAAAACTAAGCCACTGCGGCACATCATTGTCTTGTGTAGTCTGGGTAATAACTTTGTTGTATCTTGATCCGCATGGTGGAATCTCCTACATTTTGCTTTCGGGTGGCATGATGTACTGCAATATTTTACGGGACAAAACGAGACGAGCGAGACGAGACCTGTCTTGCACGAGACGAGACAACATGAAGTCTCGTCTCTTGGTAAACACTAGGCAGGACAGAATATTTTAGGTTGCTATATAAATTAATGGATTAACAACAGATATTATACCTCGATGTTACATCCCTGGGTAATGACCCGCATTTCGCTTCCGACGGGCACACCTAAGATCCGCAAAAGCGACTTTCCGCAAAATGTACGGGACGTTCATACTCTGGTGTACTGCACCCTTATTCCACCACAAAACCTAAGTGCCCCTGCTCCCCTACACAGCACAAGTACGTCCATAGGAAATCCACGGGACGTTCCGACAGGATAGTAGTACATCCCAGGGACGTCCCTGGGACATCCCTATGTCCGCTTAAGTTCCCGAAAACGGAACAATCACGCAAGATTCCAATGGGACGTTGGAGAGAATCCCGAAAAAAAATTATGGGAAGCTTACGGGAGGAATTTAGGCATCCTTTTGGACGTTTTAGGGCTTTCTTTGGGACACTTTGCGGGAAGTCCGCAGGACATCCCAGTAAGTGATTTGTGTGATTTCAGCTGGATTTTTATTTGACGTACAATATATGAATCAAGTAAGGGGGAAGGAGGCAGAGCTGAAACCGGACTGCTTTTGGTGACCCAAAAGGTCACCAAAAGTAGCCCGGTCAGCTAAAAGTAGCCTGCTGTTGGTCACCAAACGTAGCCCGGTTTCAGCTCTGTAAAGCCTCCAGTTTATTTACGTCTGAAAGAAACAATATTCAAACGCAAGGAATTAAAACTACTGTGTCCTCCGGATCCCAAGCGTAGACCCGGTCCAAAACCTGACCCGTTTCAGATCTAGTGAGAAGGGGGTGATAATTGCATTTTTGACCTCCTTGAAGGGGAAAAAAACGAGAATTTTAAGTACAAAGTGTCTCAAACCCTACCTGATTTGGAGGCTACAAAATTTACTCATCTTACAAAAAGATTACGGAATACTGTAATTAATAATTGACCCTACGTGTTTGTTTGCATATTCCGTTTATTTCCATTCTCCATTAAAAAAATGCAGCTGCAACAATTTTCTTTAAGGATTATCATTGCTATGGAAAATAATATACACAAATATCGAGATGCTTTGAGCTGATAGAAATAGCACTACATTACATTGGCCCCCCGCAGTTAGAATTAACCCGACCAATCAATACTACCTTCTGTTTCAATGTAACACGTACAGGTAAGGTGCTGTAGATTACAGACAGCAATATTGTAGAATGACAGCGTGATTCTATTCTAAAAATCAAAATTGCAATGTACTTTCGTGACGTGTCCTCAGTTCAGGAATCAGTTAAAAACAAAAATTAATGGAAAACCCCGTGGGCCTACCTTGGTAAACACTGATGAGTGGTAAGTCTTTGCAATAAAGAGTTTGCGGCCTCAATTACAACTGGGGACAAGCGAACGTTAAATTGTAGATCCCAAATGGAAGGCAATGACAAAATACCGTTCATTCACCTGCACATGGATGTCTTCGGGCAGAACACCCATCAGCATCATCAAACTTTAAAAGGAATTGCCTCAAATCTATACCCAGGTATCCTGCTTAAAGTAGTGGGAAAGAACAAATAAAACATGCCAAATGTGAAACTTAATGTTTTGATGAGAGGTACAAACCATACAAAAGACGCAAAAGCAGTTAGCCCTTGTATAGTACGTAATGCAATTTTTAATTCCGTGATTTTCATTGTTTATCTGGCTAAAATCAGAGGATGCTGTCACATAAATTGCATTACGGAAACCACAAATAATAATTAATTTGGGTTAAAATTCCGAATCGGGGGGCCATCATAAATTTATAAGGTTTTTAAAAATTAGGTTAGGTTAAGTTTGGTTATGGGTATTTTTTAGCTTACGTCGAGTCACAGGTTCATCAATCGGAATTACGGTGTTGTTACGCGGTACGGTTATGTTTATTTCCATTCACCATTGATCTTTTGCTACAAAATATCACTTACAGTATGTAGGAGCGATATCGAACGAAGACGGGTTAGAAAATACCTGGTTAGATATTTTTTAATTATACGCATTGCACATCAACTTTAACAGACACGGTTCCAAAAGCAACGCCCGACGTATACCTAACCCAACCTAACCCACTGGAGCTTAATTTATAAACAGGTTAAAATATGGCAAAGCAAACGGGGGTCAGAAATAGCGAATATTAGATACATTTACAAATAAACTAACGAACTCTAACCTAACCAGGTGTTCGGTTATTTTTTTACGCGTTTTCGTATGACGATTCCGTGACGGAAGGTCCCATGTATATCTACGTCTTTCACCCTTATTACCCTGCTTCATGACTCCAAAACTTATTCTGTGTTTCAACACTGCTACACGCTTTCCAAACATTCATGTACATTTTAATTTCTTTGGAGTAGAGTTTTCCCAGGGTTTTCCCGCAGTAACACCAGGCAAATGCCGGGATGGCACCTCAATATACACCCTGGCCGACATCTTCCCAAATCCTTACCCCTCCCCTATAACGGCCTAAGCCTATGGAATTCAATTCTGAAGTAGATAAAGTAAACAGAACCCTCCTGCGCCAGCACATTTTAACCGTTGGACATCTTGATATTTCCCACGACTCTTAGTGGGTTATAAGGCTAGAGGAACATAAAACGTGCGTAGCATTTTGAGTCGATTCAATGGCACAATTTCTATGTTCGCAGTGCATTTACGTATTTTTTACATCTCATCGTACCAATGTTCCACATTGACAAAAGTTGCATCAGAAAAAATTAACGAATTTCGCAAACCTCACATATACAAAACATTTTATGGACACACATAGAATAGAATACTCACTGATGTGTCTTCTTCGCAATAATTTAAAAGTCACGACGTCGTTTCAATATTAACATATACTTTCCATGCAATCATGCATCGATCAGGATTCAGGACGCACATGTTCTTAACTGCGCAGACGGAGAGTGCTATTAGTTTTTAAACAAATTCCCATTAAGCTATACGTGAATTTCCGTTGAGCATTAATCTCGCCAAACTCGTAACGATGAAATTTAATTAATTGTACTAAGATTGCCTAACTTTCACACACATTATGCAGAGTTGATACAACTATTAAGTAATACAACTAATCTTTTACTTAAACGTAAGCGTGGTAAGTTGAATTCCCGTTTTTGCAAAAAAAGAAAAAAAAATCCATTAGAGTTTGGAAAATCATATTGAGAGGGAGAAATCCCAACTAATAGTGTTATACTCTCACTGCAAGATTCCACAGAAAAGGAAATTTATTTTCGCCACCGTTAATTTCCGAATTAATTCTCAAAGTTATGTGTTTTTTTTTTCGGGTAACAAGCGTTGTCAATCTTACGTAATTGGGGCTCCCCTAGGGGTGTCCGCAATTCCGGATTCGGAATCGCAGAATTTTGGAACACAATTAAAATTCTGAATATCGAAAGTCGGATTTTTGTAATAAAAATCCGAATTTCGGATCCAGAGATCAAAAGTTGGAATTCCGAAAAGATTCGGAATAGAAATATCCGAATTTCTGAAGTTGGAATTCCGAAATATCGAGATTCCCGGACCGGAAAGAACCGAAAAAAAACTTCGCATTTGCGAACACTGCTTGATGGGCGATCTAAAAATATCAGTGACATGTCGTCCTGGTGGACAACGGTAGGATTCCAATGGGATGTCCTTCTTTGTTCCTATTCAGATGTGAACGGGATATCCCAAACATATCCTGTTGGAATCCCGCGTATATCCCATGGGAATCTAGGCAGGACATCCCATTTCCGGGACATTGTGATAAGGATGGTGTGTCCCAGGGACGTCCTATGAGAATGTATACAGGACATCCCGTTTCCGGGACATTGGGATAAGGATGGGACGTCCAAGGGACGTCCTGTGCTATGTGGGCCCCTACACGTTCAATGGAAGTCTCATGTTTGGGTTGTATCGCACGTGTATGGAATATAGAAGCAGAATATAGAAGAGTGTAACCGCACACAGGAGAAGCGGATGATACTGCACACCCGAGCTCCATAAAAAAAGGTAGAATGGTTATATTATTAAAGCATACCATGAAATATAGGATCTTGACATGCGGAAGAGTCAGTTTCAAAATTACAACTCCTTCTTAGAATTCAAACAGGTGGTTAGTTGTTTTGCCGAAGAGTGTACTACAGAAGAGGCGAGAGAAATGTATATCCGTTAATATGAACAAAACGAAAATACCAAACTAAAGTATAAGAACATTAAAATTGAAATTTATTTAACTTTGTACACTACAAGTTTACATAAAACTTCGACTCGCAGAAGTCTCGGCTTGTGTGCGAGTCTTAGTCTCAAGTAGTCATTAGTTTGTTGTTGTCTGGTTACAAATAACAAATTATTTACATAATATTGTTTCTACATCATTGTCATTTAGACTTACAACACAAAACAAGTTTTTTAAACCGAATTGTTTGTTTTCCTGTTTATGTATATAGGTGTTTTATTGTTAATTTTTGGCACGTACAAGATAGCAAGTTTGGTGATGTGTTGATATTTTGTTAGTTCTGGTGGTTTCATACTTATGACATAACTTGTTCAATTTTTTTTCGTTCTAACACAAGTTTTGAAGTAGAACCAATAATTCCGACAACTTTTTATTAAGAGAACGTATATTAACCTGCAAGATAGTACAACCTCCTTTACCACTAAATAAATTATTAACAATACTTACATCATCACAAAGAAATGTTTCAATCTGCTGATACGGTTGGATGTCTTCAATTACCCGATTCATTAAGGGAATGGTATATATTTGTACATGGTCATCATTTCTTGTTGCTTATAGAATATTTTATAAGTCTTCGACACACCTCACATGCTTGACACGACTAAAGTCACGAACATTTTCCATTTCTGACCCCCCCCCCAAAAAAAAAAAACCGAATGTCATTGCTTCTGGCGTATTGCTTCCTTTCGTAAAGCAATTTCCGGTTGTAGGGACGAATGTTTGAGATATAATTTTAAAAATTTATAAATTCATTTTTTGGAAAATAGGGACAGCCCATTGAAATACGCCAACGTCGACTTTCGAACGTTGATCTTTGGTTTATTTCGTTGATTATCCGTTTTTGATTGAAAAAAGTACGTTTAAATTTAAATCATATTTCAACTAAGCCTTGATATTGTTGAAACGATGTTAATTCAATGTTGATTTAACTTTATTTTCAACTATTGTATAGATTTCGTTTCGTGGGATTCTTCTTAATTTAATGGAATAAAATGTGTAAATAAAAGCTAATTGAATGGCATTAAGAATTATTTTGTGTCCTGTTTTCAATGTTAAAAACACGTCGAATTTCAATCTATATTGCTACGAAAATTTGATTTCGTTGATAGGACGTTCGTACGACGTATTTCTAGCTATTATATTGAGCTGTGCCCTAGATTACGCTTCTTATGTGCCTTTCCAAATTAATTGCATAAAAGTTGTGCTTAAAAGAGAATATAATAAGACTAACTACTTTTCACATGTTCTTATTTGCATGTTGAAAACAGATCTAATTTTAAACTATATTTCAACAAATACATAATTTCGTTAATAGGGCGTTAATGTGAAGTGTTTTCAATTATGACATAGGTTTCGCTTTATATACACTTGTCTAAGGTGACATGTTACTCTTATTGAGAAATGCAAATTTAATAGTGCAGTGATGGTCAAAAAAGGAAAATGCACATAACAAAGAAAGAAGGATACATGATGGTGAAACAATGCATATGGATTTGTGGCAATGTGTTCAAGACTGCATTTTACTATAGATACCGTAAAAGAGTAGTGACTGTCAAGGCCATTTCGTGGATGAGGGGTAGCGTGTCGAACTACTAACGATGAGTGCGGAGAGTTCCAGCTTCGAACCCCACAGCATACGGTTGGATAATTTTCTATTGGAAAATTAATACTGTTTATCATAATGAAAGTACAGCTAAATGTGTATACCAATAGACGCCAACTATGCTCTGTGTTGGCCAACTGAACCCGTTTCTTCAACGTCCGCTTCTTGATTTCAACCTGTTTCTTTTCAACCATTATTCAACGTCCAAAAACCGTTAAACAGGCGGACATTCCGGTACATCTACATCGTAAAAATTACGTTTCGGTGCTAACGTTTAATCCACGTATTTTCAACATATGTGTGCTACTGAGGATACTGCTAACTATACCTTTATTCTCAAAACATCTGACAAATTTATTATATTTCGTTCAACAAATATAAATATGTACGAATTACGAAACCACTATTCTGCCTATCGACTGGTATTGAGTGCCTATAAGAACTTCCAGTGACTACTTTGTAATCGCCAGTAAATACAGTAAATAATTAATAAAGCACGAAAATGCAGTTTCCCTGAAAACAACCTCACAGCTCATAGGCCCGGTTTTTCAGACAGGCGCTCGCCACGTACTTTGCTTGTGATTTGACTGAATAGCCAATTGGAACACGCGTTTAAGTACGGGTCTACGTGTAACACCAGTTTATATTGGCTGTTCATAAAAATCGCAAGGAAAGCACGCGGCAAGCCTCTACAAGAAAAGCCGGCCTAACTCATTTTGATGGTGCATACAAGTTGGTTAAAATGGTCCACTTTCGCACAACCATATTTTACATAATTACTTCGGCAGTAGAAGCTGTTTTGATTTAAGTTCTGAACGTAACTCGCAGAATGCACATTGCACAAAAATTCTAATATGATGGATAAACTAACATTACCAAACAATAATTTCAAACAAATTTTCTGTAGTTTTACAAAATCCGTTAATTTTTTAATAATGAACACGCAAAAAAATTTGTTCAGTAACGTCCTAATTTCGGAACATCCATTTGAAACCTATTATTATAAAATGTATTTTGTAAATAATTGTAATACTTAATTATTCTGAGCTTGTAATATTATTTTTGGAGAAGTAGAAATATAGATTTATTCAAAACTATAGTCTACGTATCGGAGCACACTACGCGAATCGCACCGGTAGCAACGCCTCAACAAAACAAGATCGCAAAAGAAAAGGAAAAAGAAAATGTGCTGCAATCACAACATAAGACCGGAAAAGGGAGAGAGGAGAAAACGTAGAACATAGAAGTTGCATGATAAAATAAGTGGCCACAGTTGGCAACACTGCATTCACATCATGGCAAATAGTGGACATTACAACTATAGAAAAAAGCCAATGGATATGTACCAGTTCGTTTATACATTTTTTGTAGGAGAGAGTTGTAAATAAACAGATAAAATACAATTTACCCCATAACGTATAAACTAATAACTAATGCTCTTTCAAGATATTAGTTATTTCTTTCCATATTGCCACCAAACATTAATTTCCATCAAACAATTATTCTTTTCTTCTTATGAAAGGGTATTCATAATAACAGTAATGATAAATTATATGTGACACTTGTTTAATTACCACGTGTATCCTTCATGGATTAATTTAACACAAGTAAGACAAATAAATGCTAGGTTTGATTGATCAGCATGTTTGTACCTAGTTCTTCACCTTATAGCAATTGATTCACTTCTGTTGACCATTGCTAAAAGTGAAATTCAAATTTATTTCACACACAGGCATTTAACAAAACAATCCAACTCATATCTTAGTCAATTTACCAGAATATTACATAGGTAGACTATATAGAATAATACATGTAAGTTTTTCAGTATTTATTCGTTATAATAATGTCATATACAGTATATCCTGTGGTTTAGTTCCACTAACGCTGAATCGGATTCAATAATACTTTATAAATCAACCTTAAAAGAAAAACACTCAGATATATAATAGCACCCAATATTGTCAAATTTATCGAGATACTTAAAAGAAAAAAACATTTACAGCACGTTAACTTCTCAACGTGTACTACAGCATATTAATTAAACATTTATGAATAGCATCAGGTAAGATCATCATATCTGCAGGAAACTAAAACTCTATAAATTGAAAACTATTAAGTTTATTAACATAACATTTTGTGTGTACTTAGAGCAATGTTTAAAGTTTTATTTCTGCTTGTTGAAGTTTATCGCCAAACCTTCAGTTGAGCACCATTCACGTACAAACACTGTTGCAGTCTTTTTAGGAAACCGAGAATTGCGTGCTGACGGTGCTCCTCTGGGATATTCAGAATCACATCACTTATTTTGTCCTTCAGGTCGTCCAGATTAGCTGGTTTCGGTGAATACACCTCGGTCTATCTTTACATGTCCCAACAGCCAGTAATCGTAAGGTGTAAGTCTGGTGAACTTGCAGGCCAAGGTCTTAACGAACAATTTCAACAGGGATGGATTAGCCGAAGAGAACCCACACCTTGGCTGCAAGATCACCAGACTTGCACCTTGCAACTACTGGTTGTATTCACAGAAACCAGTTAGTATGGACGATCTGAAGGACAAAATAAGTGATGTGATTCTGAATACCCCGGTGGGTGAGTTGTAGCACTCGCTGCCTTGTAATCAACGGATCCCGGGTTCAATTCCCGGTGGGGGAAGTGATTCTGAGCCCACGTTAAACTGTACGTCCCGTCGTTAGTACCTTACCAGTTCGTTTAGGACTTCAATAACAATTCAATCTGAATATCCCAGAGGAGCACCATCAGCACGCAACTCTCTGTTTCCCAAAAAGACTGCAACACTGTTTGGAAGTGAATGGTGCACAGCTGGAGGTTTATCAATAAACTTCAACAAGCAGAAATAAAACTTTGAACATTGCTCTAAGTACACACAAAATTTTATGTTAATAAACTTAATAGTTTTCAAGTTATAGAGGTTTAGTCTCCTGTAGGACTTTATGGACACCCTGTGCTCGATAGGACTAGGACGCGGAGACCATCTTGTCCATCAGTCTCCGAATATCGTGCTTTCCCAAGAGGACAAGAAGATGCTCTGTGCGGATTTCTTCCTCAGCTCTTTCATGTGCTTAAGTTATAATCAGGGTTAGGATTTTTAGGTGCTCACCTTTTTCTTGTAGGGCAAATTAGAGGTCTCTGAAAGAAACCACGCTGTGAAATGTTGCCTCCAGTTCAAAATGGAGGTAATTTTCCAGCACCTTTTTTCCCCTTTTTTTGAGATCTTTATCCTTTTTTGCTCCACTCTGCCAATAATCCCTTTTCTCCCCTTTACTGCTACTTTTGAATATATTTTACAGCACAGTTTATCATGTAATTTACTTTCTCTCTTTTGGATTATAATTTGTATTACGTATCATAATAGTGAACAATTGACATTTGTTAAAAGTAAGCTGGTTTACTTGATATATTTGTAAAACAACAATTGGTTGTAGCGAATTTAACGTAGTTTACATCAGACGTGAGCCGAGTGCACAGATATCGTGTGGGGTATGTTCATTGCATTCTATCTTTTTACAAGTAATTTTATTGGAATCAGCTGTCTCCTGTTAGGGAATTTTAATTTGTTGCTTAACAAGTTTAGTGCAAGATTTCATCATGCCAAACGTGTCCAAATCCCGATTTTTCGTCCTGACTCTGGAATTCAAGTAAGATTTCATAGAAACTAATGGAACTGTTTGTTATACCATGAACTGTTTGCGATTTAAGGATTCATGTTAAATGAAAAACACCAGCGACACATCATACAACAACAAATTTTCAGCTTAAAGAATCAAAAGCAGATGATTATTCAAACAATCCCGACAGCCTCTATTACGAAATGACTTTGAGCAGTGATCTTCGAAGGTCCGAAATTCAAAGGAATTTAACATCGATGTTTGTACAACTTTTAGAAATTCAACTCTATAAGGTGACTTAGCAATCTGAAAGTCCTGGGAACAATCCCAGCAGCCGCCCATCCTTTAGTTATACCAGCCAAATGCCGGGATAGTGCGGCAGCTATGGTCGACTGGCTTCCGACATTTTTTCCACCACCTTAAATCAGCCTGAGATGCCACAAGCATATCAATAAGTTCAACGTCTTTTCTCCAGATAGAAACAAACTTAAGATATGCTTTAATATTTTGAGATACAACTTTTTATTTTTTCATTCGTCTGGTGTGTAACCTAATGTATACAATTATCTCTGTGCCTATAATTTGTACTAATAGCTTATTCCGAAAATTTTCAAATAAATATACCAGACCAAACATTTTTGCACCTTTTTCTCCCCTTCTTTGGCATTATTTTAGCACCTTTTCCCTTCCCTTCCCTTTTCCCTATGAAAATTGCCCCTAAAATCCCAACCCTGGTTATAATGGTATGACACAAAATGTCATTCCTATATCGAAGAGCTGCCATGGTTCCAGGCGGGAGGACATACACTTCCATGCGTCTTCTAATTGAGATGGCACCACAAATAAGGACGTCTACACCTCCACTTCGGTCTCTTCCATGGATGTTGGAAGGATGATTACATGTTCCTGCTTCTGATCAGAATAGTCTTCAGCAACAATTACTCTCCAGCGAAAATCGGGAGTCATAAGTGTGCCGACTGCCACAGTTTGTGCTTTCAATTCACAAGAACTCTTGTCCACTAGAAACGCACGCTTCTCTGCAGTCAGGCAAATAATATACACAACACTGGTCTCCTGACAAACAATATAAGGGAGTTCCTCCGTTTCGGGAAGGGTGTAAGCCATAGTGCTGTTACCGCCCAAAAAATCCATTTTATCTTTTATCTTTATCCTGACAAACAACCCACCTACGTGGAGTCAATTTCAAATTGTTCAGGTCGCTAGGTGATAGCAACAACAGCTAACTGGGTTGGTGGAGAACTGTTTCCTCAACCCTACAAGTGAATTTATTGGTCAACAATGGCCAATGTTACTAGCACTGTGATAACTTTGGTATTTAGATATGCTATTGATTTTCAAAACAAAATTATCGCAATGCTATAAGAACATAAATTTTTATCAACACATTCTGTGTATTCATTATGTTGAACACTGCACAACGCGTTGGTGACTTCAATAACTGTAAACTGTTATTATAATGTATATTTAATTATAATCCTCTTTTGCTCGAAAATATATTAATAACATGTAATTGATTTAAAGATTAAATAAAATAACGACGTTTTAGCATCAATATTCCATGTGTCCTTCCAAACGCTTTTATATCTTTTTTTTTTTTTAGATCTTAAAGCCATGAAGACAGATATGTTAATACCATTTACAACATGGATTACATTTTCATACAGTTTTCTTGAAGTATCTTTCATGGACGATGGCGGGAAGAGTTTGTACAACCTGATGCATTCAATAGTACATATCTATCTTCTACAAGAGAAAACACTACTAAAGTGTGTGGGATATGTATCTGATTATCCGTCAAAAGTCATCTTCGAATTCAATAAGTATATTATTCCAAATGTTATGATTAGAAGTTCGCAATACTTGCAATCTTCGAAAAGACGCGAGATTCATTCAAATATTGCTTCAGATGATTTTATGTTTGAGTGTGGAATTATATTCGTTTCCTCCCGCAATATCAGTGAACTATCTGAAGTATTTTACAAAAATTTCAAGTCTTTAAGTGTTCACAAAGAAATAAAACTTTTCTTTATTATAGGGAGAAATCTATCATACTCTGATATTTTTGTTCATGAACAGCTCTTGAGGTTCATTCCATTTACATACACTTTGAGGCCGATAAGTACTGTTTTAAGCTTCCAGGAACAAGCCTATGAAATATTACATTTAGACGTCGGCAAAAGTGGTACGTTGGGTAACTTAAATCTTGTTGATATTTGGTTAAACAACTCGTTTGTGATGAAATCAAACATATTTCATCACCTATTCAACAAAGAATTAAATGGTAAAACTTTAATATTGAGTATGATAAATTATACTTATCTCACAGTGATCACCGAAGACACTTGCGACGGGAGAGATATTCGACTTATTATGGAAATATCAAGAAAGTATAATTTTACATGGAAATTTAAACTGATGGATTTGTATGGAGCAGTCTTTGAAAATGGTACATCTGTCGGTATGTTAGGAACTCTTTATCGAGGAGAAGCCCATGTTGGTATTCCTATCGCTTACGTTATGAAAATATTTTATGATTATTCGTATATGTCAACTTACATAATTGATGCAAGTCTGTGCTTTTTGACCCCAAGTCCTAAACTTGCTGATCGCTTATGGTCAGTATTGGCACCTTTCTCACGTTCAATGTGGTTAGCGATTGTTACCTATGTATTGCTTCAATCTTTAGTACTTTATAGTTTTTCCTCCCTTCGTTCGAAGATACTGTTTAATGAATGCAATCCCTACAGTTCTTTTGTTTACTCGCTGATGAATTCTGTAAGTATTTTAGTATCGGTGAGCGTTCCAAAGATTAAAAACGATACCATTAATCTTGTAATTCCATGGTTGTTTCTGACATCCATTCTCTTGTCAACAGCTTACAACTGTAATCTAGTATCTTACTTAACTGTATCGAAGTTTCAAAAACCAATAGACACTGTTCAGGATCTTGCTAGTTCAGGTCTCAAGTGGGGTATTAATGATATGTCATGGGTACCAGTTGTAGGATCCTCAGCGGATCCACATGTACAGAAAATAAAGAACAAATATATTTATTTTAAAGATTTGAAAGAATTCAACCAATTTGCATCAAAGGGTGAAATTGCAGTGTTAGTGGACAAGGTAAATCGCATTCATCTAAGTACGGCTGACCTTGAGGAAAGCACGTTTAGGAAACTTCACCTCATGAAAGATGATGTGATGACATTTGTTGAAAGTTTAATGTTTGAGAAAGGTTCTCCCTATGTTGACAAGTTTAACGAAGTTATTAAACCACTACGAGAATCGGGCATTATTCGTCATTGGGATAACGAAGTATTTAGAATGTACAAGGACAGAAAATTTACATACCCTTTAGAGAAAAATTCACGTGCACCAAATGGACCTCGAATTCTAGAGCTTAACCATGTGCGTGGTGGGTTCATCATTCTCTTAGCCAGTTATCCGCTGGCATTGGGTATTTTAGTATGTGAACTGGTAGCACGATGTGTTTTGAAAAATCACTAAGTGAATTATGTTCATTAGAACTTGTATCATGTGTTTTTGTACAATGCTATTGATTTCTGTTACAGTACTACCCTAAATATCACTACCATTATTTGTTCACCCAGAAGAAATGACTATTGTTTTAGACGCTGTGAAATTATTTATGACCCTACTTTCCAATTTGTAGTAAAGAAGTGTATAACTTTTGTGCTTTTACGCAGCTGATGAATAATTTCTTGATGTTATGCCACATTAAGAGTACAAAAGCGCAAGTCCGAAACGGATTCGAAATGTTTTGAAATGTACAGAATCCAACAGTGGAACTATCTATCTCCGACAGTTCACACAGCTCGAGAAATAAGCTTAATAAACAATTTCTTCTCCTTACCTACAAAGTGCGGAAATTTAGATGACCGTAAGTGGGACTGTATATTTGAAGTACGAATTGAAAACATATTGTAAGAAAATGGGAAGTAGTGCGTTTTACTATTCACCTACGTGTAATTCACAGACAGCGTGAAGAACAAAGGGATGACCAAAGCAATAATGACATGTGACATATTTCCACCTTTATGGAGCGAAGATGCCTCTCTTTTAATGAGTAGAGATGCCGCATGAACCAAGGCACAACTAGAAAAGAATGTTCACATTTTATTGAGGTGCAAGTAATGACATAAACACAAAGGATTATAGACGAGTCGAATCTCCAGGAATAAATCCTAGACGTAAAAATGCAAACTACCATCCAAAGCTATCCCAGGAAATACGCTGCTGTCTCGTCGTAGAGCAACAGAAATAATGAAAATACGTCGAACACATACGTTCTGAAAGAATAAACTATTATGGAGTGTGGTGAAAGGTTGTATGAAGTATAAGGTAAGTATATGAAAATACAAGGAGTGTTCGAAAAGCCATTCGACAAACAAGCGAAACATATCTTCTGGCTTTATCGTTCGTCGGGGAACGGTGGTCTTTTGTAGGCTATGTGAAAGGACAAGAAGGCGATACCGAACTGTAGGTAAAGATAAACAGGACTCGCTAGGAGAAGTATTGCAGCAGGACGCCTGTGAAAAATACTTTCACACTCCGTCGACAGTGGATTTGATTGGATACCAACAGTGGTTGCATGAAACGTGTAATTTACTATACAATATGCAACGTGTTTATGCCACAAGTTGGGAGGTAGATAAAAAGGAAAAAAGGAAAATAAATAAGAAATATTCTAGTTGTCGAATTTGTTGAATGAATCGTGTTATAGTTCTCGTCATTTGTTACATTTCACTATTCTTTGTAAGCGTTTCTATTGAATTAAAAACATGAATTGTTCTGAGAAGTACTATTTGAGAGTTATTGTTAAGTGTGACTATTTTGACGTGATTTGTTGGTATTTTGGAAATTTTGTGGTTGTATTACATTATTTTTTGTTCATAAAATTACTTCTGTATACTTTTGGAACCTATTTTCTAATTTAAAACATTGACAAAAAGTGATTAGTGGAATACCATGATTGGACATTCATATAATTCCAGCTTCATAAAATATTTGCGGCTTAGCACACACTCTCTCAGGGACAGGTGCGACGCTGGGAATTGGTAGAGGAATATAGCCTTTCTTCCCATCCTTCCGGACATTTTTTTTTTTGTTTCAAAATTCTAAGGAAGGTCAATCGATTACCCATGTTTTGTCAATGAAACAATAAATGAAACGTCAAGAAGGCGGACAACACGTGTTTTCTCAACGTGTAAATTAACATATGTGTTTCTAGTAGGTTTAGATTAGCTGATCAAGGTCTTGAATCTGTTTAAAAATGAAGCCAATAAAAACGATCGAAATGAGAATTGTAGTTTTCCTCTGAATGAATGATCTACATAATTATGTTGTAAAAGAATGAAAATCGGATTCCATAAGAATGAATATGGACATGTAGATCAATTTGCTAGCAGGTTGTGATTTGCACACTAAGCAACATGACTATCACATAGCTCTTGTAATTGCATATAGACCAGTGCTCGAAGTGGGCTAGAAAAAGTAAAGAAATGGTTGCAGAAGTGAGCTAGAAAAGGTAAGGGTACGCTTGCACCTAGTGGTGGCGATTAAAGGCAATTAATTAAAAGGTAGTGCTACGCCAAATCCAAAATGAAAATGTTAAAGTCATGGTGTACCCTCTCGTGCCCCCTCCCCACTTCGAGCACATATAGACTGTGTAAGCTCAACTTTCGTACAGTTTGTAATCCAGAACATTAAATACCATTATATAATAAGTTTCTTTCGCTATGATCATGTCGCACTGCAAAGATAATAAAAAAATGCAAATGCCTTTATACGGTATAATTATTCTATTTTGCGTAGTATGTTAAGGATGCAGGACAGCAATAAAGAGATGAGTTCTCATAAATTTTCCCTGAAAGAAGTATCTTTTTAGGAATTGAATGCAGGGTGACAAATAACTTTGATATTTCAGAATGTGATAATTGAGAATGTGACTTACAGGAAATAAACATTTCTATTACTTATGAAATGTAAGATATATTTTTCCGTCTTAATATCTTGTAAAAGTGTACTATTTTATGTTGTCATTATAAACGTGTTTTTTACTATAGTTACACGCAGTCTAAAATGACATTATTAGCTCATAATGTTTGTGTAGATAATATAATTGATAATATCTTACTTTGGTTAAAAGTAACATACTTGGTAAAAATGTATTTTCAATTACTTAATAGAATGTATACCAATAGAAAAAGTATGTGCTTTTATATTTTATTATTATTTTTCAGACATGTATAACGTGGGTTGTTTACATATGAAAGATGTATACTCAATAACCCGTACAGACGTTTGATATCAAATTCTAAGAGCAAGTAATAGCACACATGCTTTAAAAATTCTTGCTATGCTTTGGACTGGTGGGGATAATCGTATTAAAAATATTCGTTTGTTTTATAATATACGAGCGGTGTGAAGCCGAGGTATGATGTCGGCTCCGTAATCAGGAGGTCCTGGGTTCGATATCCTGGGTCCGGACAGTTTTTTCTGATTTTCTCAACCAGTCAAGAGCCGGAATGGTATCTCAGTTTAAGGCTAGGGCCGCTTACTTCCCTATTTTCCTTTCCCAATGTTCATTGTTGTTATTGAGTTGCTATGTAAAATGGCGTTCGAGCTGTATTTGGAGATGTTGCAAATAAATAAATAAACCTAGTACGTAAACAATACTAAACTACAGTAGCCTACCCCTCAAATATAGAAAAATGATTTTTCTAGAAACATTACAATTTATTAAGAAGATATGTACGTTAAATGTGTATATTAGAAGTTTTGATTTTTGTTTAATAGATAAGTTAAGCAAGTTAACACAAAAATAAACATATGACTCACCGAGATGCACGATTCCACTTTGTTGGATTCTTTGATGGTATCTTGTACACCGTCAGTTATTTTGTGTGAAGGTTGCTTGTTTTAGGTACTGTTTAAAGTTCTTTGGTCTCTTATATGAGATTAGCGGGGGATCTGGTGGCATATGCAGCCACCAGTCATGGTGCTTTGTTGAACTCAACCAAATTGGCTAGTGGCTTCGTGAACTTAGCTGGTGCTTTGGTAAACTGAACCAAATTCAAGTTAGGTTTCTGGAACCTCATTAAGGCAGAGGCGTTGAACCTCGCGAGGTCCAACCTCGACCTAGGGTTGTCACCCGACCCGATTTTCTCGGGATTGTCTGTTCTTTTCGAAAACTGTCCCGCGTCCCACCACATTTTGGCGGGACACCTAAATGTTCCTACTCATTTATATCTTTCTAATTGTGCCTACTAGTTATACAACAATTGATTACTAAGGCAGAAATTTCGGAAGGCAAAATATAGAATACTTGCATTTTGCTTAACTCCGGAGCGTTTCAGAAGCATAAATGAGATATTTGAGAAAGGGATTATTTGTAGGGGGGAGCAGGAGACTTCCCTGATATCTCGTGGGTCTTCTCTGGTGCCTCACTTGCCTAAAAAAAATACTTAGAAAATAATTATTTTCTACCTCCATATTGCATCTAAATATCTTCTACTAACAAGTTTTGTTTTGCGGAAATGTTAATCAATATTGATTATGTATCGTGATTTTCTTGTCACGTAAGATGCAACCTAATATATAGGTGTACATTATATAGGTATACCTTATATAGTTCCAGTACCTATATAAGTGCTGTAACGTGCTGATTAAGACCTTTAGGTAACTTTGATTCTAGCCGTATGGATAATGATCGGAGAATTGCTGGCATGAAGAAAATTGGAGAAAACGGAAGAACTCCGAGAAAACCCACGTACACGGTGTTTGCCCACCACAAAGTAGACCTGTCAAAAATATTGATATGCCGAAATCGGTATTGGTATTTTCAAATACCGAAAATTCGGTATTACCAATACCGAAAACACCGAAATGTCGATATACCGAAATAACCGAAATACTGAACAGTATCAATATACTGAACAATATAGGAATTGAAATACCGAATTCTTCTGAAATTCTTAAAAAATGAATACTAATAAGTAATAACATAGAGAGGAAGTAGCATGGCTGAACTTAAACACCGAGCCGCCGTAGCTCAGTGGTACAACGTTGGCGTAGCCTTCGGGAGGTCATGGGCATACCCACCTAAAATTTATAAATTACGCAGGTATATTGAATAGTAAGGGCAAAGTTTCGTTACAACGAGAGAAGCGTACACCTACCTAAACATTTAGCATTACATCCTTCGTTAGGGCCGATTGCAAAGACGGAGTTTAAACATAGTCTAAGGTAGACTTAGGTTGAAACATTAATTTGGAATTGATTTTGAATTTTAGTTATGGCCTTTAGTCAGCTAAGGCTCACGCCGGGATAGGGGATCGGAAAGGAGGGGAGGGGAAAGGATTCGGGAAGGTGTCGGCCAGGGCTTATGTTGAATGTGCCATCCTGACATTTGCCTGGTGTGACTGAGGGAAAACCCTGGAAAAACCTCAGTCAGGATGGTCGGCCGCTAGGGTCGAACCCACAACCTCCTGAATGCAATGCCAACGCTCTACCACTGAGCCACGGAGCCTCGTTATCAGATAAACGAAGTCCGAATACTGGGTCTTTAAATCTGCGACCGAAATCGCGCGAATCCATTGGACCGGATATCCAAAACATCGAAGATCCGGATTTCGGATCGGAGTTTCGAATCTTCGAGTCCGGGTTTCTGATATCCAAATCCGAGTTTCGGATTTTCGGACCCAGATCCGAGTTTCGGGTCCGGATCCGAGTATCGGATATCCGGATATCCACCCATAAATTTCATTATACCTTTTCTCCGCAATCACATTTGATTTGTTATTCCCTGTTGACATCTATTTTCTATGTTTTTTTATTTCGATATCTTTCGGTGTCATTCAGTACTTCCAGACACGTATCTAAAAATTAATTTGGGAAGGAGTCAATGGATTTGTAGGGTCCAACTCCAAAATCAATCTGGGTGTGAAAAGTACCCGAAATATCATGAAGAACGGTAGTTCTTCGAGTGACGCTGACAAATGAGTCTGTTAGCGACACTCTATGTATATAGCTAGTTTCGGATCTAGCGCAATATAAGCCCGATTTTGATGCTTGAACTTGCACTTGAAAACTCTTTGCCATACTAAGAAAAAAAACTTGGGTCGATAGGACTTCCCTGGGCCCCCTAGGGCGATGCAAAAAAAAATCGAAATTTCATATTTCTGATCATAGCACTGACCCCAGACCATACAGGCGGCCGAAACTTGCGGAATCTTAATCTACACTTCGGTGTAGATACCTTTCAAACGGTGTATCACACGTCAAAATCGGTGACGAGCAAGGGCACCGATCCCGGGGGCGGGTTGGGGGCCAGGGCCCCACAAAGTTGAAGTATCCCCCTAATGGGGGACCCAAATGATAAGGTGAAGTCGTTTCTCCTATTTCTACAGTACATGGTCATTCGTTTTCCCCTTCTACTAAGCATATCTCCCTTTGGCAAATATTATATATTTTATTGATAAATCCCTCCCTGAAACTCGTGTGCTACAATACTTATATAAATTACATGACGTATAATACCCTCCCCTTGCTAAACGAGTTAATTCGTGCATTGCTTCTGTTGTTTCTGGAGTTTCGTGCTTAAAATCGATAAAGACCATTTAGTAAAAAAGAAAAGAAAGCATGCACTGTAAAAATAGGAGACACAACGTTCATTCAAAAAATGGAGGCAGCTGAGCTGCCTCCACTTTTTGGATTAACCTACATTAAGCCAGTTTTCGGTCGAACGTTTTACTCTCTGTAAAATTTCAACATGCGAATATATATATCTTTTCCAACGTATTTCATTGAAGCAGAACATTTTTTAAAAGTAGAAACGAAGAAAAATATAATGTTCCTTTAAAATTTAAAAAACAAGAAAATAAAAAAGTTCAGGTGGTCGGGTTTCGATCCAGGGTCCAACAAGCACACTGATCAGATGCTCTAGCCACTTAGCTACTAAGGCAGTTGGTATTTAGGGCTTTCCGAGCTATATTCATAGCTAGGATTTTACTGCTCAGGAGGTTAATGATTAACATGTTGTAGATTTTACTACGAGGAATGTCTGGAGAAAAAAGGAGAGATACGTTTGCTACTGTGTATAGATTTATACCCAACTTAATTTCTCTTTCCGCCAGTACAATCACGTCGTTCTCGATCTACCAGTCAACTGTTTACTGTTCACAGTGTAAAAGCAACATAAACACTCAAAATGGTGGGGCGTTCAGTTACAAGCAAGTAACTTTACTCCTGTTATTGGATTATAAAATATCCAACCAAGGCTTTAACTTCATCCACAAAAGCACGTAACCTCAAAACGGCCAGTTTAGCTTACACTTCAATCAGAAAATTACCTAATTTTAAGCGTAAAATAAGTTGAACGTTCACCGACGAAACACTTTGGCCAGTTTCAGCCAATTTTCAGTTAACATGAAGCCATTACAAAGAAAATGTTAAACTTTAAAATGGAGTTAAGGTTACCAATCTTTCCACTAAAGGGTTTACACTATATCCACATTTAACAGTAAATACAACAAAACGCTAATTTTCGACTTTTGTTTCTCCATAAAGCGGAGTAATTTCCATCCATTTTGTGTTTCCACTTTTTACAGTGTGGAAGAAAAAATGTAAACGTAATTTTCTGTCGTTTAAGGATCATTCATCGTGATTTTGTCATATATAAACATAATTTAAGAAAAAGAAAAATATACAAGAAAAATAAGTGACAAGAAGAACTCACATAAAAGTAGGAGTAGACTTGCAGTAGGAAATCTATCCTTCAAACTGCTGTTTGGGTGCATTATTGTTTACCGTTAATACTGTAATTTTGAGTTTCTAATACAACATATAGATAGGGAAACTATATACAGCGGCTAAAAAACTATTTGGATAAGTTCAACAAAGATGGAAAACAGACTGTATCACGCGTAAAACATGCCCATCGAAATCTCTTGCTCTTTTATGATAATTTGGATGCCTTAGATAGAATACTATAGAAATAACTACAATTCGATACACATATAAGGTAACAGGCAACGAAAGAGTGACGACTACTAAATTAGGTGAGACAGATTTGGATGCCTTAGGTGAGACAGAAGCTTCTTGAGCCATACCTGTCGAGATCGAGAATTAAAAGAAATAAAACAACATTTGTCCAATAAAGGAGTAGCGCGGCGGAAGATTGAGCCGGACAGAAGGATAACCACATTTGGAAAAGCTGAATAACTCCTCTGCATAGGCCTAACATTAGTTTATGTTATTTATTAAGTTTATTTTCTAGTGACAGCAGAAACTTTGTTCTTATTACTTAGAACATAATATGCTTTAGTGTACTTTTTTAACGTTATACAAACATAGTTAAATTCAGTAATAGCTAGGCCTGGGGAAGGCTTAATAATGACTATTTGTATATTTTTTATGAATATACAATATATGGTAAAATCTGATTTGAATTTTTATTAAGATCATCAGACCCTTATCTGGCAATAAAACACATATCTGAATGGGCCCCCCAAAGTTACACAGAAATCGGCGCCCTTGGTCAGGGGGTTCAAAAGTTACGACTTTTTTTTAGCCGAATCACAAGTTTTTCACAAGTGATAGAGAAGTGTGCCTGTCATTCTGTCTGAGCCCCAAATGGTTGCGGGGTCAATTGCGGGCCCCAACAAGTTGGAATAAATCGAAGCTTATTTTGTTGATAGGAGTTACTGTTTTCGAGATACGGCCCAAAACTAGCATTTTGTATGAAGACTATGCACTTTCTTTAATAGGAATCCTTACAAAATAAGTGATATCAGTATGAAAACCCCTCCGGGGTAAAGACAAGACTGACGCAATAATTCTACTCACAAAAGAAGTGAAATCTATTTTGCGAGTTACTTTCTTTGTGTCACTATGCCGGAGGGATACTAATTTTCTTAATTTTATTACAAAGGAAACATTTGCGTCAGAGTGACACAAAGAAAGTAACTCGCAAAAATGATATCACTTCTTTTGTGAGTAGAATTCTTGCGTCACTTTTGTTATTACCCCAGAGGGGTTTTCATACTGATAGATAATTACGCCTAAACTATATATTTTTTGTATATTAAAAGGATTTCGGTGTGGGGTCCAGACCTACTCCTAAATACATACGTCCATGAGTACTTCGATATCTCTCAATATCATTGTTTCTCGGTATTTTGATAATTTTCGGTATTTCAATATTATTTGGTATGTCAGTATACGATATCGTTCGGTATTTCGGTATAACGATATCTTTCGGTATTTCGGTATCGTTCGGTATTTTGGTATCTTTCGCTATTTCGGTATATCGATAATTGTCGATATCCAAAACATACTGAAGTCGGTATGAAAATGTCAATACCGAATACCCATGGGAGGCGATTAGGGGAGCGAGGGGGCAGTTGTCCCCCTTTTTCCGACCATTCGCTAGTGAAAATAGCATACAGAAATTGCGCATTGAAAAGCGTAAAAGGAAAAGGGGGGATTGCTCCCTGATTCTCGAGTAATTTGTCACCCACTGACCATACTAGCAAAAAAATTAAACTTATTAAGATTTCATGTCATTTTTATCGGTTATTATGAGATGTTTGAAACTTAATCTTTTCACGCTTATTCAGTATCAGTAATTGCATAATATTTGAAGGAATACCTGAAGATAGGGGAGAAACCTGGGCGCAAACGGAACAAAAACTAACATTGATTTTGAACAATGTGATGGGAATTGAAGTGGGGAACTCAGATATCGAGAGAGCGCATTGAACTACAGAGTGCAAGGATGAAGACCAATTATTATTAAGCAGCTTAGATTCAATAAGAAAGAATAATTTCTGGCCAAACGGGGAAAGCTGAAGGGAACTGAAGATTACATACGAGAAGACTTCACTAAGCGAGTAATGGAGAGGAAATATTTGCAGGCAGAAATGGTGAGAGCGCGCAGGAAGGGAACACATCATTTTTGGAATTTAAAAACTACATGTGAACAATAGTGTATAGTGTACAGATGATATGAGTGAAATATTTGTGTTAAAACGAGTGATACAAGAAGTGGCCATAGAGATCAGACAATGAGGAGGGGATGGCAAGGGATGCAAAGGGAGTGGAAGGAAGGTTGGTCGACACTACCAAGGAGAAGTATCGAAAGTCAACGAGAAGCCAACAAGGGTGTGGAATGCAGCGGGGGAGGTAGGGGTGTTTTGTCAGGGAATGAGGATAGTGTGTCTGTGAGCGGCAGTAGGTGTACAGGCAATAAATCAGAGCGACCAGTGACAATCAGCCAACGGGGCCCAAGAATCAGTAAAGCCAAGTGAGAGAATGAGGGAAGAATTGACGGGAGGGATAAACACGCTGTAAAACAGAGGGAAGAGGTAAATGTAGAATATTGTTGTATTGTTGCTTGGAATATAGAAGGTTTGGCAAAACTAGCTGATGACTCTCTTGTGAAATACTTGAATGCTCATAATATAATAGCTTTGTGTGAAACATGGCAAAACTATGAAGAAATGCCAGCGAGTTCGGGGGAAGGGGTTTCTGTAAACCTATGAAACGTTTAGCCAGGTAAGGAAGATGTCTGGGTGGCCTCCTCATAGCTGTCAAAGAGCCGCTGATCGGACAGGTGGAGCAAATGAAAATGATTTTGATGGTATTTTGTTGGTAAAATTTCAATTAGGGAAACTAACAATATGCTTGATTACAGTTTATAGGCAACCTGCAGGTTCACAGTATTTCTGTGAGAATTTTTTGATAATATTGCATCTTGTCTTTTAGAAATAGAGGAGATATACCGAGAAGCTAGTGTTCTAATTGTAGGTGACTTTAACGCTAGGACAGGGAAACAAGGATGTTTATAAGGGGAATATGGTGGAGAGTCAGGGAGTACTAGCCGCCAGGATGTATAAGAATTTTAGGAAAAGCAGGGATAAAATAATAAATAAGGAAGGCTGGTAACTTATAGAGTTATGACAAACATTTAGTCCAGTAATATTAAACTGTAAACATCCGTCGGATTGGGAGGGAAATTATACTTTCATTGGCAGTTCTGGAAGCAGTGTAGTTGATTACACACTATGTTCAGAAGATTTAGTAGATCAGATAGAAGAATTTCGGATAGATATAAGAAGCAAATCGACACATATGCCTTTAGTAATTAAACTTAAGAATAAACATGCGCAATCAGGGATATATCAGAGGTCAGGCAAGGAGAGGAAGAGGAAGGGAGATATATACGCAAATACAGACAGACAGGGGAAGGAAGCGCGGTTCTTGGATCTTCCCTAATGATCTTTCGAAATTGCTTAATGAGCAAGTGCGAGTAAACATCACAGGGAGATGTGGATGTAGCGGAAGTTATTTTACTCACTGCATGCAGAGAACGGCTAGACACATTGAGCTAGATATGCATAATAAGAGGGGTATCACACAGTGGGGATGGTATAACATTAAATGCAAACGCGCGAAAAAAAGAGGAGGAGATCGCGCTACGGCGATATAGAATGAGTACTCAAGAGCAGGATAGAATGATTTACATAAGGCAAAGGAGAACCTACAGGAAGGTTATCGAACAAGAGAAAATGTTATGGCAGGAGCGCAGAAAAGAGCAGATCGAAGAAGCTTTACGTAACAGTAGAGCAGTAAACTATGGGTAATTTTAAGACAGCTGCGTAACATCAAGGAGGGTGCGGCAAACATTACAGTAGAGCAGTTGAACCGGCGTTTTGGGGAAATTTTACAAGTTGACAGTAGGCAGGTAGAAGAAGGGGATACTTTCCCGCATTATATGGGAGACTTCGTACCTATTTTGGATGATGCAATTTCGGAGATGGAATACAAGCAAGCGGTAGAGAATCTGAAAAATGTAAAGACTTCAGATATTGAGAGAATTAGAGGGGAAATGTGCAATGCTGCCACAAAGAATAGTGATATGATGGAAATAGGGATCAAGCTAGTAAATTCACTGTTCCGTGAAGGAAAATTCCCAAGCAAATGGTCACAGTCTATTATATGTCCAATATATAAGGGGAAAGAGGATAAAAATACGAATAATTACAGGGGAGAGTCAATTGTTCCGATCATGGGGAAAGCATATTGCAAACTACTGTGTAGAAGGCTAACAGAATGGGCTGAGACATTCGATAAGATCAGTCCGCTATAAACAGGGTTTCGGAGAATGTACGTTAGATAATGTATTTATATTGCAGACGCTAATAAAAAGTAGGACAATGAATAAGGGAGGGAAATTGTATGCGTGTTTTTTGGATTTTAAGAAGGCATTTGACACAATTAACAGGTATATTTTGTGGTAAAAGCTGTGTGACCAGGGCGTCTCAGCAAAAATGATAAGAGCATTATAGGCAGTGTATAATAATGTATTCTTTTGTGTAAAATGTGAATGGAATATGGTTGCACAGCTGCAAAAATTGACTCTTGGGGTAAAACAAGGGTGTGTGTTATCGCCGCTACTGTTCGTGCTGTTCATAAACGATATTACGGGCTATCTGATTGAGGGGCAACAGGATATACCAAAAATATGGGACAGAGAGATTCTGGTGTTGATGTATGCAGATGACCTAGTTGTGTTGGCGAATTCTAAAGAGGGATTACAGCGAGCTTTGAATAATTTAGAGAATTATTGTTACGGCATCCAATTAACTGTGAAGGTAAGGAAAACAAAAACAATGGTTTTCAAAAATGGATACAAATATGAGCGAGGAGAACAGTGGTCTTATGGGGAGAGGTGATAGAGCGGATTAAATATTTTCAATATCTAGGGCTAACGGTAGTAATGACACGGAAATGGTCACGGCACATAAGGTTAGGTAAAGGCAAATAGGTAAATACGAATTGGAGGGTTTTATGAGGGCAGTACACAAGGTGCCGGGCATGAGAACCAGGCTTATTGGACGAATGTTTTGGGCTGTAATTTTAGATGCCTTAAAGTACGGGGGCAGAGCTATTGGGAATTTAAGGGGGAATGATAGCTACCCAAATGCAAGTGCATTTTTATAAAAAGCTTCTGGGAGTCAGTATATTTGTGGTGTTTTGAAGGAATGAGGTGTAATTAAGGAGGAAATTATGTTGAAATGGCAGGCCATAAAATACTGGGCAAAATTATGTGAGCAGAACAAACATTAAAAAGTTATTGTATATATCATCAAATCGAAGAGGGAAATGAAGGGCAGTGGGTAATGAAAGTGAATGGCGGATATAGACAGGCAAGAGATCAATACAGAATGGAATGAGAGGGTATCCCAGAAATTTCATAGGCAGATGGAAGAAACGTGGGGAAATGCTAGGTGTATCTCTGTTTGTGCGAAGAAAGAAACGGGGGAATTGTGTGGATTCGATTAGGTTGTTGGAATCAAATCAAACCATTATGTCCATTGTGTGGTGAAGAGGACAGCGAAAGACATATTTTCTTGTGTAAAGAATCGGGGGAAACCAGGGGAAAATTTCTGGGAACTTTATCTGAAGGTGAAATATTAGGGGCAATAAAAGGGGAGGAAAGGATGGAAACAATAACTATAAAACCAGTGGGGCAGGGAGTAGCTTTGGAAGGAATTGGGGGTGGCAGGTTAAATGAGGAAATTTAAAGAATTACGTAAATTCTTTTTATCTTTGTGTTAGCTTGGTGTTATTTTCTATTCTACTTATTATTATAATCATGGGTATTGCGTATATAAACCGTATTAGTATGTATATCCAGATATGGAGAAAAGTTTGAATGTATCCATGTACAGAAAAGGTGAAGATCTGAATAGTTGTATATAAAAATGAGATGTAGAAGGTGCGTACAACCTTTGGTTCGCACTGGCAAGAATAAATAAATATGAAATACAAGTTGAGAACTGTGACAAAGTAAAGTTCGTAAGTGAACATTTGCTACATGCCGTTTCCTGAATATGAATTGGGGATGGAGTCCGGGACAGGGTAGGGAAAATGATGTAACGAGGAGTCGTCCAGGACCTAATTTAAAGAAAGAATTCCCAAGCATTTCCATATGTGACAGTAAAAATCATGCTTGTGTCTGGTGTGTTAAGCATACTATAAGCTGACCATTCACATTGTGTTTGAATACAGATTTGTTAATAAAAATGCAGAAAGAAAAATTAGTCAACCGAGCGACCGAGAATCGAACGTGGGTCCTCTAGTCGCACGTTACCATTGAACTGTCGCCGCAGCAACCGATTTATCTTACATATTGGATATTCCTTTGACCGTGAATTCCAGAAGTATTCCTCAATTAAAATCTTCACATCCATAATATCCCGGACAAGGCCATTGGAAGAAAAATAAGAAGGCTGGTATCATTTTTCTAAGATTGTCTATTAAAATAGACTCAGTTCGAAGCAATACACTGCTGGGCACGTATTTACAACTCTTTCATGGCCTTGAAAAACTCTTCTATGGCAATTCTGTTCAGCCGGTCGGTCACAGTTTTAAATTTCCTTGATTGTATCGAACTTGTCACCCTTTAGTTGCAACTTCACCTTGGGGAACAGAAAATATTCGGGCTGAGACAGGTTTGGAGAGTAAGGGGAATGGTGTGAGGTTACGATTTGTTTTTGAGCCAGAAACTGTTTAAGCCGTGTCAGTGCATGCGGAACAAATCTTGCGCTCACTTTTTGTTTCCTTAAGTCTTCTGTTCAAACCCTTAAAACTACAGTTTTCGGTATATTGAGACGTATCTGCTATTAACTGAGACGTCAATTTTCGATTTTCTTTGCCTATTTTGGCTACTGCGGGTGGCTTTGGGTCGACCACTGCGCTCGTTGTCTTTCACTGACTCTCTAACCTCTCGAAACCGTTTGTGCCACTCAAAAACGGTTGTTCGGCTTAATGCTGCATCACCATAAACTTTTTGAAATATTTTTAGCGTATCTGTTGCAGACATATCGGCTTTACAGCAGAATTTAATCGCTACACGTCCTTCTCATCCATTTCACACTTTGGCAGAGAGTAACAGGAGCGGTGTGAATCACGCGTCTTGCCTTCTAAACTACTGCAACTACACTGACGCCAATTTCCACTATTTATAAGTAGGCCTAGTATTACGTAATCCAATCGCGGTCCCACAAATAGCGTTGGTAGGAAAGCGGTAAAAAAATTAGTTAAGGAACTTATGGACCAGACTGTGTAGAGGGGAGTGACTAGGCATTGTGTATCAGCAATAATTGAATGGTTCAGCTGGGGTCAGAAATATCAAATATGCAGAGTTGTTGGGACAATAATTTAAGGGACGATAGAATCTTGGTTACCTGGCATGCAACTGCGGGCCCGGATTCGATTTTCGGTCGCTGTAGTGACTGGCGTATCGCTGCATTTTTAACATGTTACTATATAGAGGTCCTTTGTGTAAGGAAATAAACTGTTTAGTATTGTCTTAAATGAGAATCTACAGTATACTAACATGATACTGTTTATTTATAAATTTATTTATTTATAAATATGTTTAATATTTTTGTGTACCCCCGTTTCTTGTTAAATGTATGATTATGAGCAGCTGTCCATGTACAACTATATTTATTTCTTTTGACAGAATCGTTTTTTCTATATATGAAGTGCTAGTTAACAATGCTGATTATTTGACAATAACACATGATAAAAATCAATATATAGTTTATTAAATATACTCGTGTACTTAATGTTTATCATAGTTATGTAATTATGTGTTCAAAAATGTATAAATATGTGTTTAAAATGTGTGTTTAATATGAACAAAAAGCGACAATCTATATTTAAAAGCTACTTATTACACAAAATAATACACTACGTACTGCAATTAATGTTATACAAAAGACAGTACTATTAATTGTTTATATTAATATGCTCTTAGGAGAGAAAAACCGAAAGTAGCTCCTACATCAAATTTGGAAGTTTTGGAATATATTGCAAAAAATGCTTTATAACGTCTGCATATACGTTACACGAAAAACTAAAACAAAAATGAACTGTTACTGCTACTTACAAGCATATGGTTTTATATGTTTAAAGATTCTCAGATAAACCCCTATTTCAGTCTTACACTTTCGAACCGAGGTATTTCCAATTACAAGGCAGGTGCTTCTTCGTGACATTACGGTGTAGAGCACTTTTGCATTTTCTTATTTTCAAATAGAAAGGAATGTGATTGTCAGGTAAAAAAAATATAACGGGGAAATCTTCTTTCTTCATCACACGATGTTATCACCACAAATTTGAATTTAAACAAACAATTAGTTTTAAAACTGCAACGGCGAGGATTTATTTGTATATATTAAAATTACATAGATATTTAAAATAAATGAATGTTGAAGTTTAAACGTCGAAAATACAACAAATTACGGAAAACATTAAATTCAGTTTGTATTACTTTAAGTGAATGTATTTACTTAAAATGTTACACACGAAATGTTTTTGTTAAACAATTGGTAAAATATGTATGCGGGGAGAACATTTCTGAAAATGGAGTCTGCCGTTGTAACTTTATTATTAAGAAGTGAATATATGAAAATCAGCAGATCCTTCTCATTAGATTAGGTCCTCTCCATTTCTTAATTTCGAAAGCAAGCAGATAGAGAACATTGTAACAATTTTGTTTGCAAGACAGGAGATAATACTGTGTCACAACCAATTCAAGGATTGGATAGAGAGAATGCTAACTTGTAGTCTGACTATTTTCGAGCACCAGCTTAACATTGGTCTGGTGTGACTGCTGCTCATATATATGTCTCTAAGCATATTTGGTTGAGATCAGGAGAGGTTGTTCAAGGGTAAATTGGATTTGATTTATCAGTCATTTATTTATGAAATTATATATTAATGAACCTTAGCCATATTTTATTCTGATTGAAGAGTTGGAGAGGACGAAGGGGATAGAAGATGGAAAGGAACCTGATAATTGCTTTAAGGTACTAGAAATAACATTTTTCGTGCTGGGAAATACGGAAAAGTTGTTTCTATTTTGTATGTATTTATGACGTATAGGAGTCCTTGTCCCCAGATTTCCCTATATACAATGATATGAGGCACTCCTAGTAGCTTTCTATAGACCTAATTGTCATATAACAAGCCAATGGGTCAGTGAGATAACCAGCAATGTCATTAAATGTTGCCAACTGTATAAAGTGTTGCCATCTCAAACTAATTTAACAAATAAGTCGGTCTTTCTGGTTTATGCGTTATTTTACATCGAAGAACACTACATTAACTCAACGATGACCAGCAATGACGTCAAATGTTGCTAACGGCATAAAGTGTTGCCATTTCAATTTAATAAATATTTCATTACTTAAGTGTTATGTGATATATGTTCTCTTTAAACATTGTGTTGCCATCCAATGGTTGGAAGTGTTGCCAGATTAGTTTAATTTAATAAATAAGGGGTTAATTCAACTTTTTAAAGTATATGTATATTTGAGTCACTGGTCGCTGAACCTAGTTTTAACGTTTCTTGATGTCTGATTTCACCAGATACGCTGATATACAGTACATTTTTCGGAGTGACAGTGACAAATCGTATTTTTTATTCTGATTAGTCAAGAAACTTAATAAAGAGTTTAACCGGTCTGTTTGGAATCTAACTGCTTCAACGATGGCCATCTGAGATTGTTCCAATCTCGAAGTCAGTCCAGCTTGCATTTTGTATAGTATAGAACATTATTAATCAAGCATACCAGTAACCTGCCTGGCTTGTTTCAATTATGTGCCCATAGATTCTGGTACCCAAGAGTATTCATCTGTTCGTGGAATTCTTCGAAGAGGACGTGCTGGAAAGCTTATCGTATTAATGTACTTGTAATGAACTCTACGAGAAATTTACAAACACATCGAACATACACTGCAAAACTTTTTGAAAACTTACAAAACAATAATTACAATGCCGAATACTTAGATAAACTACATGTGCTTCTCTGGATGAAAGACGGGTTACATGGTTCTTTTGTGTGTTGTTTTTGAGCTAATTGAAATAAAAGCATAAGTTTGATTGAACAAGAAACTTTTTATTGTGCATAACCAAGATATATACAGAGTCTTGTGACCAGAACATTCCAAGTGGTACAAAATATTGCGATTACAGATAGCTGATACAAACTATTGAACAGTGTTCCTTTTCTTAAACGTTTCCAGACAACTAATAGAAAACGTTGATACATAAAAGTCATCTCGTATAAAATATTGCGAATTTCATTTTATTTCTGATACAATGAAACAGTGTTGTACAAAATATTCTAGTTTACCTTGCAGGATGCAAGTCATTGTATTCTTCAATGCTCTTAACGAAAATCCTGAGGAAAAGCCTGGGTTTTGATGAAGGGAAGAAGAAGCGCAGTGCGCTGGTGTGATTTTATGTATTTGCTCAATGACGAATTCTTTAAAAAGTCTAACCCTACCACCAATCCGTCTTCGTTAGCTCTGCACAACATTTGTGTAGAGTATCTTATTGCAAAGCACGATGACACAGCCTTTCCTTAATGCCATATGAAGTTCAGCAGTACAATATACTCCCTTGAAAACGCTATCTTATTGGGTATGCGTACAGTTTTTGATATTCATTTCATTCTTAGAAGATTGGCGCAACGCAAAGTAGACTCGGTTGTGGGAATTATATGCCAAAATGGGTATAGCTAGATCGTTAGGAGGAAGTACCTTGCAGTGAACTAGTCCATAGACATTTATCGGTGTAATGTATCGGGACTTTCTTCTCAAAGGCAGGTAAACACAAAAGAAACAAGGGAGCCTGTGGCAACCTGTTGCAGAAAAGGGGGCCTGTTGCAGTCGCCGGGGCTTACCCAAAACTTCACATAAAGTGATTTAACCTACCTGCGAGACAAGCATACATTACAGCACAGAAGAGGGCACAAATCAAAAAAAGAGAAACGCTTTCGGACCTGAGTGATAATAGTGTAAATTTACAGCACATTCTTGAAGATTGCACGTTTTTGCCATAGCTGGCTGGTAGCAAAGAGTCGATTTTCCAGGGCTGTACGATGCGCTGTGTCGCCGTATATGTTTACAACATATAAAAGGCTACGAACACATTTTCTCATTTCTTATGAAAGGCTACGACCCCTTTTTTCGCATTCCCTATTTATAAAAGACTACGAATACATTTTCCAACCCTTATTTATCATAGCATAAATTACACACGAATATATGCTAGTTACGCTATTTAACCCCACATAGCACACATTTTATAAAAGGTTATGGCACCTTTTTTCATCCCCTACACAGCACCATAACAGAGATGGACTACGAACCCCTATTTAACATAGCAGAGGCAACGCCTCCTTTTTCACCCCCTAGCAGAGATTTCAACTCTAAACACCAACGCACGATAGCAGAGGGTACGAAGCTCTTTTTCAACCCTTACAGAGGCTACGGTCAAGCCTCTATTTAACATAGCATCAATATATACTAGTTACGCTATTTAACCCCACATGAACTTTTTCCAGCTCTATTAAACGTAGCAGAGATTAGACCAATGCACAATTTATTGAAAGGGTAAGAATCTCATTTTCGAACCCTTATTTAACATAGCAGAGATTTCATAAAATATTACGAAGCCTTATTAAACATAGCAGAGATTACAACAGAAATCTGAAGACAGTTTGCATACCTAACCCACAGCCTAGTCAAAGGTCAAATATATTTCGTAAACGGGTAGACATATTGAAATTCTATTTTCACATTTGGGATTAGGGTATTGAATACTATTTGTGAAAAAAGTGTTGACTTCGAGGTCAAAGGTCAAATATTTAACCCTGTATATCTCGTAAACGGTTAGACATATTGAAATTCTGTTTTCACATATGGTATGTGGGCATTGAATACTATTTGCAAGAAAAGTAAAATGACCTCGAGGTCAAAGATCAAATACTTAACCCTGTATATCTAATAAACGGCTAGACATATTGAAATTCTGTTTTCACATTTGGTATGTGGACATTGAATTCTATTTGCGAAAAAATGTAGTGACCTCGAGGTCAAATGTCAAATATTTAACCCAGTATATCTCGTAAACAGCTGTACATCTCGAGTTCTGTTTTCACCATCATAATCTTTCTAAATCCAACGTTTGGTGATGATCCGACAAATTTTAGGCAATTAGGAACCATTAGGCCCTATATCTCGAAAACGGCTCAAAATATCGCAAAAGTACATTGAAAAACATTAGCGAATAGCAAAAATTATTACTACGGCTATTAACACAGGAATATATGCCCTTTAGGCTAGAAATTTCATAAAAAGGTACGAAGCTCTTTTTCAACCACTATTTAACATAGCAGAAATTCCAACACAGCACCGCTCTAGGCTATTTACGAAGCTCTTTTTGCAACCCGTATTTAACATAGCAGAAATTACAATAATTTCTATACCACATAATACACTACCGCACAATAGCAGAAATTACATAAATACACAGGAATATATGCTAGCTAACCCCACATAGTACAGCAGTGCACAATAGCATGAAAGGGTACGAAGCTCTATTCAGTAGCGTAGATAGCAATTTCTCAAGGGAGGGGATATATAGAAAATCATATCCTTGGCAGTTTTGCAATCCAACAACATTTTTTAAATAATATATTTCGGGGCTTTCTTCTATAATTTTAGAAAAGCACAATTATAGTGCCGAAAAGTATTAAATGCATGAATATATTATATTGGTATAATTTACTTTGTTCAGTCATAATTCTAATACAAATTTATCCATATCAGGTTGGATTTTGTCAAGAACGAAGAATTTCTCGACCAACATTTACTAACGCTTATGCGCTCACTTTGATTATAGTTTTCTCTTGTATGTACCAGTCTGTTATGTCACATTCATTTGAAATTTTGAATTTTTCAAATATATATTTATTCGTTTCAGAGTATAAAATATAATCTTTGGCGTAGATGTGGGTACAGGTTGTACAAAATCTGAAGAACTTTCAAAAGTTTGGAAACCTGATATGCTTCCACTGCAGATTGAAGAGAACATTCCACTTTTATTAGTTTCGCTTTCGAAAATAATAATTAGTGTAAACTATTTTGTATACAAAAGAAAAAAAGCTTAAAATAGTACTAACTGTGGGAGTTTTGTTTACGTGTTCAGTGTCTTCATTCTAAAGCATCAGATATCATTTTTGCAATATACTATCATTTCTGATAGCTGATTTAGGAAGTTGATTTATGTAGCTACTATATTAGATATTCTAGATCTATACTACTTTCATACAGCTCTATCACATATCCAAGCAGAGTTCAGAGGATGCGGACCTCACCAAAATCCCGATTTATTTCTAAACTTAGCATACTTTTTAGGCGTAATTATATACAGCGTGTTTTACAATTACATCGACAAACTCCTGGATGTGATTCTTCACATCAAAATAAGGCGAAAGTTTATCAGACAAATTTTCGAAATTTGCATAGTTTCGGAGCTACAGGGTGCTGAAAGGGTGGGAAATGAACCTTAGAGTTTCATATTTCTAACACCACGAACAGTAGAGCTGATGCTGCATAGTACCTCAAACATTTTAAGCCTGCTCTATTCGAAATTGCATATTTCAAATTCAGTAATGGATTCCCCCAAAGCAAGTAGGGGATTCCTTAATATTTCTGACGTAGAGGTCGGTAGAAATATGCATCAGAAATATGCATGAATTAAATTATTTCCTATGCGAGTAAAAATGTCATACGTCATAACCAGTATCCAGTCGGGCAATGATATTCAATCTCTTTGATAATAAATACATTAAATGAAATCTTCGATGAAATTATGCAATTCTTACTACTAATTGTTATGCAACCACGATTTTTTTTAGATTTGTTTTTACCGGTTCCTCCACCAAAAGCACAAAAGTTTAAAATTCAATAATAACAAATGGATACAACGCGTACATGGTTCTCAGTTTCGATTCATTGCTCTAAGCCACGGTGATTCGATTCTGTGACGAATGATGTCAGATAACCAAATTACCGTTATTTGGAACAGTGAGTTAAAAATAAAATGCAACATGTAAACACCAACTAAAAAAAATATCTATAGGCATATTGTAAAAGTTTCATTATTATCCTAATGTAAAGTAACCTAATCTAACCCATGGTAAAACCACTGTTATAGTTAACTATGGCAAAATGATAAAATGTCGATTTTATGTTCGTAAATCATTAAAGACACTGATGTATACAATTGAATCCATTTAATGTTGATGAAGCAAGAGTTATAATAAATACAGCAATTGATAATATAGTGACTCAGAATACATGTATAACGAATATAATTATTCGAAGAACAAACACTGCAGAGAAGTAGCAAGGAATGCATTAAATCCAGTCGATTGGTGATGTTAGAGACCGTATATATGCATCCATTATTCGACTGTGTGAAGTGCCTTTACCTCCTCTTGGGTTAGAGTGAGAATTTCGTCCAATTTAAGTGACTTTTCGAGTACCCTAAGTTGTGGGGAATAGATAAGCTTCTACAACACCGAATTTACGTGAAACGCCGTCTTCTTGAGAAAGAAAATTTTGTAAACATATTATCTTGTCCCCGTCAATGCAATCTGAACTGTTAGTTAAGGGGATGGAATTACCACATTTTTCACAGGACGTATTAGTTTCCAGTAGGCCACCTCGAAGGAAAATGAAAGTAACATTTTTACATTTATTAGTAACAGTATTTTAAAAAGTCACAGAGTTGGAATGGCGTCCGAACCACTATATTTAACTCTGCTTATTTGAGAAATCTTTATTTCCTACAGTATTCTATTTTCATATTTGATAGTCACATCACATCTTTGTCAATTCAAATAGGAGCTGTGAACCATGTACATGCTAAATTACAATAGAGCTCCTAATTACTATGAACAATGACTCTTGAATCTAATAATAAATGCAAGCTCCTTAAAACCTAATTAAACCTTTGTGTATGAATTGAACGGTTTAACAAATGAATAAATAAACTCTTCTCAGAACAAAACAACTGTGAAACAGGAAAATAAATTGAGGCTAACCTCATCATCACAGCAGGTTATGTTTATTAACACTAATATTATTGCTGAATAAAATGAAAAAGAATTAAAACATATGTTCGAAGTGTCCTCCATCTAAATCACTACACATAAACATTCGTTTTGTTATGGATCCTACCGCTGCATCTATATGATCACGAGGAATCTGTCGGCATGCCTCAAGTAAACGTTCTTTCATATTTTGAGGTGTTGTTGAATGTGTTCTATAAAACTGGTCTTTAAGGTAACCCCAGAGATAAAAATCAATAGGTGTTAGGTCCGGTGAACGTGCTGGCCAGTTTATGGGACCTTCACGTCCGATCTCGTTGCGGAAACATATTAGTTAGTGCCACCCTTGACACACCAGCGTTGTGCGCAGGACAACCCTCCTGTTGATGCCACATAAGTTCTCTGACATTAAGGGATTGCCTGCTAGAGAACAGGCAAATCGTTTTCGAGGAATTCTCTATATCTAGCACCCGTTAAGTGCCCTCAAAGAAATAGGGTCCAATTATTGTACCGTTCAGCAGTCCGCACTATAGGTTAACGATGTAGATCACCCCGGCCATCTTGGTATGACCTTTTCATTGATTTGCATGGGAACTGTTTTACTCATTTTATTTATGCCTCTCAGAAGTAGAATATTCAAGTTCCGTTTCACGAAATTTGCCTGGGTGGTTAATTTGACTCTTGGAGAGTTTTGGTTTGTGAAGTTTCTTCAAATATATGCTAACCTCGTTAATCCGAACCCACGGTACTCCGAACTCCGCGCTACTCCGAACGGCCTTCAGTCATCGTCTGTACATACGTACTGTTATTTTTAGATTTTCATGTCATTACAATGCAACCGTAAGCTTGGGATGAGACTTCTCAAGGGAACATTGTAAGCTCTTGGACTAAACTTTGGCCTCTTCCCCAAAGACCGCCAAACGAAAATTCATCAGATTCTTCCTTTGTGTCTGACATTGTTCATGTTGTTCATAAGAGACAGATGATCTTATTTCGGAAGGAGATGTTACTGAGTGGCTAAATGAAGAAGAGGCAGGGTTAGGAAATGAACACTTATCTGATGCTGAAATTATTCAACGTGTACGAGAAGAAGCAGAGAGCGGTGATGAAGAAAACAATGTAGAAGAACCAACTCAAAGTGTAAAACATGCGGAGGCGATGCAATCTTTCAACACCTGTTTGGTGTGGGCAGATGAAAACGATATTCCAGTGCACCAGATCCTAACCCTTCGTCAACTGCGTGATGACGCGTTTCGTAAGTCCATAAAAAAAGGTCAGAAAACGATTAAGGACTTTTCCAAATGACCTTTTCTACATAAAGTTACAGTACTGTACTGTAGTAGTTAAAGAACAGTAACATACAAAGTTTCATTTTGTAGTAGAGTAGGTCTTTATTGAGTAATTGTTCAATTTATTGTAAGTACGTACATACTGTCAGTAAATTGGTTTTCTAGCGAATTACTGTATACGTACTTTATTTTAAGCTTGTTTCGGGCGTTTCTTTAGCATTCCTTAGTAATCCGAACTTTTTAAAAATCCGAACAGCTCGAGCAAACAAATATTCGGATTAACGAGGTTGGCCTGTATAATGTAAAACTAAGTTAGAACTGAAAATTTGGTTCACGTTGGATTAGACTGGAAATGGACAAACAAGTTTAAACCTTTGCTCTGGGGTCTATCTTTAACACTAACTAGTCACTCCAGTATTATGTATAGCTCGATGGTCTGACTTAAGTCAGATTTTACACTTAAGTATTTTCCTGCAACCCAGCCCAGGGATGCAGAAGTTCTACAGCTCGAAGCCACCTAAGGTTTCCAGCTGACGAGTAATGGAAGTTATGCTTAGGGTAGACCGGGGTTATTTGAGTATAGTAAGAGAAAAGTCAAAATTTCCCAAAACCAACGTACTTTAGAGTTAAAATAATTATGCCATAATCTACGTACATTATTATAGTACAACATATTAAAGAACCTGTTAAATCACGAAAATTCTGAATACGAATTTAAAATAAAAATGGCAGAATTCGAGACTAGTATTAATCACGGGGCTATTTGGGTTGCTCAGGGGCTATTAGGGTCTTTCGCTGTATCAACATTGTTTACATTAATCACATTAGCGCTCATGTGTATTCTTAAATTATACCCTGTTTTATATGATTTGTGAAAAGCATAACATTAATTAACATTTCCCCTCAACCCTGTTTGTTTGAAAAGACTCGAGCCAGCGAACAAACAGCTTTCATTAACTTAACCACTATCTGATAAGGAAACATGACAAGCCGGTGGTAGATTGTTGACGAATTCTTCTCTCATACACTGACCTTCAAGGCTCAACCCAAGTGTTTTTCCCTCCTTTTTCGTCTTACGGCAATTATTCAAATTTCAATACAAGAAAACAGATATTAACTTTCACAGACCGAAGATCATTTCGTCCTTCAATAATGAGTAGAATTATTTTTAATAAAATATTGATAGTAAACTCAGGATTGTGTGCAGACACTTTTGGGACAGAATAATGTCCCCAAAGTGTCTGTACACAATCCTGCAGTTACTACTAGCATTTAATAAATACTAATTGTACTCATTATTGAAGGAGGAAACGAACTTTGGTCCGTGGAAGTTAATATCTGTTTTCTTGTTCTGAAATTTGAATAATTGACGTAAAACGAAAAGGGTGGGATGTATTGTAGAATTGCGTTGCTAGAGACTATCACAATACATTCTCGCCTCTTTCGAGAGCAACCACCTCTTTTTCTAATTCTTGGCAATGACCTTGCTGGAAAACTCAGTTTCATCCACGTTGTATGTACGCTGTGGTTTTGTGTTGACACTAATCGTCGAAGTAGCAGATTTCAACAGTTGAAAAAAATCACTAACTGCTTCCTTATGAATGCCCTCAGTACGAGCTGAAATCCCTCAGGTTTTCGTAATGATAAGTTCGGATGTCTTTTCATGAAACTTGAAAACAAATCTTCACCAGCTAATCCGTTGTTTCTCCAAGGATGCGTAATTTGATTTATTATTACATATCGATGAACAGTTTACGAATCGTTTCAGGGGTGCAGACTAGTCCTTTAACCGCGAGAGTCATAATTCGGAACACGAACTCTCCCTCCTGTTTTTCTGTCAGTACTGTGGGGTGTCCTATGACTTTCGGTTTGCACTTTGAACTACTTCATCATTATCACCCAAGGTTAGTCTCAACCTTTCGACCTGCACTCTCCTTCGTAAAGTTTCAAATTTACATTGCAGAGCTGTGAAGCTCCATGTAAACTCAAATCAAATTTTGTTACACTTTGGATGTCCTTCTCCATGGTTTCATTATTTCATTCGTTGTATTTATGTTTTGATTTGTATGTCCGTACCATCTAGAAAGAAAACTAAATATTAAGTTTTACATACATGCATCATGTAGGCTAAACCATAAATACAAAATTAAAATTCATAAATTAAATAAATTCACATAAGTTTACACCTGACTCAAATAGCCCCATTTTTTCTTCTCAAGTAACTCCGTGGTGCACTTGCTTACGTAGGAACGTACTACTTTCAAATGAGATAGAGGAGAACGGCAACAAAAACGGCGTTTAAAATATGTGGACGTTCTATTTTATGCGTACGGTAATAATTTTACAAATATATGCATTTCCACAGGTTCAGCACCTTATATCATACAGCCACTATTTTATATCACAGCAAAATATGAAGTATTGCAAATATGTCACCTTGCTCAGAATAGTCGCAAATTCACAGCAACTGATAAGAACGCAGCAGATAAACCACATACACACCCTTCCCTTTGCCAACGAACTCACAACTGGAGGCATGCTCAGCGCACTGGTGCGCATATTAAATGCACAGTGACATTTTTTCTTACGTTTGACCCACATAGCTCCTTGACTCAAATAGTCCCGGTCTACCCTATTTATAGCACTATGGCTGGTGAATGTTGCCTCATCACTAAACAACACTAAAGTGAAGAACCTTTCATCTTCTATAGATTTTTCTATACCCCATCGACAGAAGCTAATTCGCTTCTCACTATCACCTACATCTAATGCTTGGTGTAGAGAAATGTGGTAGGGATGAAAGCGATGTTGTTTTAAAATTCTAACCACAGTTCGCTGACTAATGCCACGACCTTTTGATATGTCACGAGTACTCACACTCGGGTCATTGTGAACAGCTGCCAGTACATCTACTTGGGCATTTGTAGTAGCAACAGTTGAAATGCGATGTCAGTTGTTCCAAGGATCCACAGATCCTGTTCCTCGTACACGTTCATGTAGATTAGTAAATGAACGTCTGCTTCTAGGTCGCCTTAATGGGTATCTTTGTCTATACAACCTTGCAGAAAGTGTAGCATTTGTCCCACATTCTCCGAAAACTAATAGCATAACAAACAATTGAAGGGTGTGAGGCAAAAACATGGTAACCCACAAATGTTTATTTTTGAGTTCAGCACCCGATGGAAAGGAATCAGACCGCGTCGTTTAATGTTGTCCGACTTCAAATTGTGCTCCAGAGATGGCAGCAATATTTACTTATGGTAAGCCTATTGTAACATTTTGGGATTCATAAGATGGTAACCAACAATTAAGATGGCGGGAAACGAGGAGCAGTATACCAGCTTGCCACTAAAAAGGAAAAGAATTTGTAAATTAAACATTTTTTACAGCGAGTTCAGTGAAAAGATTTATTCTTGAGTGACTTAGGTAGCGAATATTATTATATAAATAATAAAACATGGTAACCCACACAGCAGCATGAAAAATAGAAATTCGTTATTTTGATTTGGTACAATTATTTTAAGCCTTTATGTATAGCTTTACGTGAAAATCAGCTTTCAGCCAATGAAAATGACTTCAGCAGTACTGACTTGTGCAGCAGTAAAAATCGAATTTCTTAAAAGTTTAACATTGTGGGTTACCATATTCTTGCCTCACACCCTTCAATTCATTTCGCTCTTGGTACATTTTAAGATAACATAAGCTATTGCTGTTTTCTAGATTAAATAATTTCAAGTAGCGAAACCTTTAATAAAATAAATTTTTCTTCTACTTCGTATTAACCCAGTCCGATCTAACATTAGAAATGTTTAATAGATTGGACGAGTGGTTACCACACTGGACTTATATTAAACTTTCATTTTCAAAATAAATGAAACGAAACATAAGAATGAAATGATACAAACATGAAATGTTTATATTTGATGTAGCAGAACAGACGGTAAAAGACAAGATGGGATGACTCTGTTACCCTGGAAGAGAGGCAAACCGTTAATTTGGGACTTCACCTGCTCAGACACGTTCGCTCCTTCCAACCTCCCTTTTTCCTCAATCCAGGCGGGAAATATCGCCAGTCGAAAAGAAGCGGAAAAAAGAAGAAAATATAATAATCTTACACAGAAGTACCATTTCATACCCATTGCTATCGAATCCAGTGGTTCATGGGCCTCAACTTCATAAAAGAAATAGGTAAGCGTATCACAAAATCATCTGGTGATGATAGAGCAAGCACCTTTCTTATCCAAAGAATAAGCATGGCAATTCAAAGAGCTAATGTAGCTTCAATCCAGGTAGCTATACCCAAAGGTAAGGAATTAGATGAAATATTCTTACTGTAATTTTGATTTATTTGACGGAATGTTTGTCACTATCCATAATTATAAGTAGGTAACCGTTAACATGAAGCCTACCGTTGTAGCAGATGAAATGTTTCCTGAAGGAGCTGGACCATACATGGAGACGGAAGAGGTAGGAGGTTCTGATGACCTGTTTATGTGTTTGGCGGCAAATGAGAAAGCAGTTCATACAGACTTTTTCAATGATTTCGAAGACATAGTTGATGATGACGATCTGCAGTGATTGTGATGATGGCCTTCCGAATCTTCTGAACTTAATTTCTTTGCTAGAAATTATGTTTCTATATATTTATATTTTTTATTAATTAAATATATTTTATTACTTTTATATTTGATAAATATTGAACAAAAAATTATCAAAGTTATTGTTCAACTATTTCTCATGTTCTAAGTCATGCTGTTTGTCATTTTTCAAAATTTTAGTGCAAACTCTTGAACTTGGGAAAAAAAAGGGAAAATTTGACGCGTCTTTGCCAACTTCAACCAAGTATCCTGTATCTTGGAAAGTACTTGACATATCGACCTCGAATAAAAGAAAAATATTCCTTGTGACAAATATATTTGTCCAATAGGTTAGTCGGCATAGAATCATATGGGTCTGTTTTGAGTAATTCAATAATAATAATAATAATAATAATAAAGAATTTTCTCTTCCGCGCTATAACAACAGTGTTCATCTCAGCCATTTGATTTTCTGTCACAATAAATAATTCTATGTCTTAGTTCAGTCCATGTGCACAATTACTCTCCATATACTGCACAATGGGTATAAATGGGCTCTGAACTTTCAACATATTTCGTCTTATAACTCGTACAGTTTCCAACACTGAGTTGAAATTTTAATATCGTTCACCTTTGTTTGAGACGCCAATTCAGATTTTGAAATAAAATGTATATCATTCCATTAAAAAAAACATAAGTTGATGATGGGCTGGCAACACTGTTAACCCAATGACTATGGATTATACATTGGTTTATGTCCCCCTCCAGCCGGTATCTATTCCCGTTAAAAGACTTTCGAATTTTTGCAGTTTAAAAATTATTCAGGTGTGGCACATTAAAAAAACGCATCCTATATATATATATATATATATATATATATATATATATATATATCAGGATTCGATCCCGGGTTCTCCGTATTAGCTTTAAGACATACTACCAATACACCAAATTGGAAATCAGCTGCTTGTCAGTAGTATTTACGGTTAAGTAGTAATATTACTGTTCAAGGCGTAATGCGCCTCCGCGAGAATGGTCCTCCTTAACAGGGCTTTCTGTATTGAAACACTACCGTTTGAAGGAACTCTAAGGGCTGGTTTTCATAAAAGCTTACGTTGCTTCATTTAGGTGAAAAGCCAATTGAAACACATGTTTTATTGCGAGTGTTTTATTGTAAGATAAGTGTAACACGTGTTTCAATTGGCTATTCACCCAAATCACACACTAAGCAAGCAAACGCAAGCTTTCATGAAAATCAGCACTAATTCGTTGCTGATGAACAATTAGAAGAGAGCAGGCAAATCTACTGGAACACTTCAGTTAAGAGCTCATTTTCAATCCCGCTTGCAATTTGGGTGAATAGCCAGTTGAAACCCGTTTCACAACACGTAATAAAACTACACCACGAAACATCTCGTGTTTCAATTGGGATGGCTACTCACCCTTGTCTTGTCCTGTCCTGCTTCTCTCTATCGCGGATGCTAACCTATGTTCATACCTACAGCGTATTCGTTATATTATTTGCCATTTTTAAATTAAATTAATTATATTAAATAGTTTTACAGTTTATCTTTCATAATATTTGATATTTTAAGGTCAGTTATTTATTGGTTCCTATGATTACTGTCCCCTTTAATCGTCAGGCACTCTATATACTCTCAGTCACTGTTACTTTTGTCGTATTTATCACTGTTAATTTTGAATTTCTTGTTGAAAAACTATTATAGTGATCACTGTATCACCATGTAACTTTTCTACATACATTTTCTTGTAATGGTGGCCGAAAAACTTTTGAAATTTTGTAAATTTAAACACTAGTAATTTCGACAGCTTTCTTCTCCACCCTGTTGCTACTCATCCTCATCGCAAGCAACGCAAGCGGGCTATAAAATGGGCCCTCCGGTTCCTTATTTCAAGATTATTTACTCTGGCGAGAAGCTAGTAATCTTCAGACTGGTTGAAACATAGCTGATAGAACCTTTGTTTGAATTAGATTTGGGGTAGTGATTATTAATTTTATATTTTGAATTATGTTGAGCATTTTATTATTATTATTATTATTATTATTATTATTATTATTATTATTATTATTATTATTACTATTATTATTATTATTATTATTATTATTATTAGAATAAAGTGCAAATATTCAGGATCAATTGACTCGAATATCCCGCTAAGGATGCACATTATTATCATAATTTGATAGAATTGCACATTTATGATGATAATAATCGTTTGAGATATTTATGAAATTTCATGCAACACATTAACACGCAACTTTCTTTTTAAAGGCGACCTGAACTAAAAATGCCTAATAGTTATGAATACGAAAGAATTCCCTTTCCAGGAAAATGGACAATTTTAGTGAACTTCTTTGTGCTTCGGGATAATTCAGTTAAGTCGGCAACACTGTAAGTGGTGATTTAGAGATCAAGGTCAAGTACACCCTCTATAAAAGTAGTCCACGATATTTTTGTATTTATATATTTTTTCGTTTCGCAAAGAAAAATATTTTTATATTGGTATTGTGAATCTGTACGTTAAAAATGAAAGCGTATATATTTTTTGTGAATTTCAATGAATTAATACCACCATCATGCTGATGTTGTAACCTTCCGCAAACATTAGTCAAGAATTAGATGTGGTGTGAATCAAGTGTTTTGTGTTTATAAGACGACGATGCTGGTGTGTTGAGCAGTTTTTTTTTTAAAGTGAAGTCAGTGTTTTGTAGACAGTTTTCTAAGTTCAGTGTCTTGTCCGAAGAAGTTCTTTGTTCTTGTAGAAATCAATGTCGTGCAGTACAGGAGGAGGTTGTTTGTCAAACAATGAGCACCTACGAAGATGATGTAGCAAAGGCTACTTCTCGAATTGTTCAAGATATGAGTATGTTCGAAGTACATCCTTCTGATAACGTTCCCGGGTGTCGGCACACGCCAGGAGGTACATCACAGTCTAACATTGATGCCCGCAATCCTGGAATGGATTCTTATGTTCAAAAACTAAATTATTTACACATTTCTGATGATGGAGGCAAGGATTCTCGCTTGTACCAGAAGAACAACACCCGGCAGATTACGAGTGATTCTGGGTACGGGAGACTTCTTCCGAAAGTTGCAGAGGGTCAGGGTAGATCTCTTTCAAGTAACGCAGTTTCGGGTCTTTGTGAGTCAAGTATTTATCCAACAGGGGAGGTATTAGATAAGTCCACTGGATCACGATCCCTGCCATCAAGTGCCATAGGATCACCGGTTAAAAATTTACAAGACAAAACATTTGGTAAAGCGCAGGATAATTCTAAACAACGAAGTGTGGGAGCCATAGAAAGTTTCGTAGTTCAAGGACCTGGTGTAACAACGAAAAGTAAACAGAAGGAGAAAACAGCCGATTATAAGATATATGATAGGGGCAATATTATTGCTGCTTCAAAATTTGCAACTCCAAAACAAGTAGAAAGTATAGCACTTGTAAATAACAAACTTTCTAACCTAACTGAACAAGGTGATGAACAGAATTGTGAGAATTACAAATCGAATGGTGTTCAACATCTTTCCATGGTGACAGATAAATTTTATAATTCATCCTATGTACCGAAGCCTGAAGCATCTAGTCCTCCAAGCCTTAGTAGTTCGAGCAAAGGCCATCCACGTTCTTGTAGCCCAAATACCGGTGTTGTAATGCCATCATATGATTATTCATCCAAAAACAGTACCTCTCCAGTTTATGAAAACATCGAAATATACAACCGAACGAATTCTCAAGCTCTACCGTATTCTGCATATCAGCATGCTTCAATAGATATCAAAGGCAGCCCTCGGTCCAGCATTAGTTCTCAAGATTCGAAACATTCCAGCCCAAGAGCCAGTATGGTTTCCTCGGTTCCGAATGATAAGCTTCAGGATGGTGTCATGCAGTATACATATAATTCAAGCCTAGGGGAACAGAATTATCGCAAAGCACAACCTCAGGTTCCTGTTGGAGTAAAGTATAATGCAGGAAAGGAGTATCCTCCTTATGAAGCTCCACCTGTGTATGAAAATATTCAAGATCTACATGCACAGCATGCTAAATCACAACCATCATATGAGCCACCTAAACCCGGTCCACAAGTAGCTGTACATTTGGATCACAAGCAGGGCACAAGTACCCACCTTCATCATGGAGGTTCTTCCTATTATTCTGTAACAGCATCAGCAAGTTCGGGTTCTTCCAGTCCCTCGTCTTCACAACCTGTCTCTCCCTGTAGTAATCTTCCGCCACCGCCTCCGTATCCTGGAAGCAATCAGTGCTCACAGTATGTTACATCTGCACAAGAGCAACCACGTCATTCTTATTCGACAATGTTCGATTCCAGTGCACCTAGTGTTTCTTATAGTTCTTCCATAGGTTCTGTTAATTTGTATTCCGTTTCTGGTTCTTCTTATGCCACTTCGCCATCTCCAGGCTATTATCATGCGACACCAATGCAAAACCCAGCTGTCAGTAGTGGTAGTGAGTATAAGCTGGGGAGTATTCAGCAATCGACTTCTAAAGCAACAGTTCTTAGTGGAGTAGCTGGTGAAGTTTACATGACTGCTGGAACTCCAATGCATGGAAGAGCGAGTCACACAACACAACCAATAGCTGCACAAAAATCGCACGCTTCCAACAAATTAAGTGGGAAGACACTGTTGCCCTACAGTGTTACTCCTCCACGTCCAATGGTGAGTATAGTACACGTAGTTCATTTTTATTCTTTATGTATGAGAATAAGTGCAAGATTACATACTGAAAAAATCACTTTCACACTCTCACTAGCAGTTACACAGTGTACAGTACTAAGTTCTCTATCAAGCATCCTTGCCAATTAAATTTAAGTAAATTGCAGAAGTTAGCCTTGCACTTGCTGAAGATAGAGTAAGGCTTGTATAACTCAGTTCTTTTTTAATCAAGGCCTGAACAGTTAGAGGTCATATGCACATACTTACTTTCTTAAATCATTTAGAACAGTAAACATGTCTCGTAAACCAATGACTCTTACGGTTCCCGCAAAACACCTGATGCGTGTAGTCTTTTAGAACTGCCATTATGGAAATCGGTCATGGTCAGGGGATAGTTTGAAGGTATCATCCCGGTATTTGAGGAAATGCCTGGGAAACCAAAGCCAAAATAGACGGTTGCTGGAATCGTTCCCAGGACCTTCCAATTGCTAAGCAAACGCTCTATCAACGGAGCTACTGCCGCTTAGTTCGTGATGTTTGTAAAACGTTGTTTAACCTAAGGGAACATAATCTTAAATTTAACTATAAGCCTAATTGAATAGGATGAGGAACATGACTATAATTGAAACCTTGTAATGATTTTTAAATCTATACGTTGTTGAGATTTAATGATGATTATTAAATCAACATAAGGTCATTCCACAGGATTTCGACAAGTGGTGGTCGCTCGACTATTTTTTATTTTTTTCGTATTTAGTACACTGAAAGACATATACAAGCAAAGTTTAAAACAGTTTTTTAAATATTTTTTTATTCTTGATAGTTTGGGATGTACAGGGTGTTCAAAATTGAGATTTCCCCCGCAAAATTGTGTATCTCACAAACTCGGTGAGCTAATTAAATAATTCATAAACATTTGGAATATAGACACCTCAAAGAATATTTAAAGCTATCGTTAAGTTGTATTAAAGAAAAGTAAAGCTATTCCATGTGGAGGTAGCGCTCCACATTTTCTTCACCTATGGTACGAAGCGAGGTGGGGTGGCCAGTCCCACGCTCGACCGCCTTTACCTTCCCAAGGTGCCCAGGAATACCAAGGACATTCCGGTACTCAATTTGATAGGAGGCTGAGTGCACTTCAGAGCGCCAGGCATGGGAACACTGTGAGAAAAGTGTCCTGGCCGGGATTTGAACCCGGGCCACCCGATTCGTAGTCGGACGCGCTATCGTCGGAGTAGGAAGTCTATCGGACAGTGTGATTTAAACATTTGTAAAATACAGGTGAATTTTTTTTTTTTCCTGATCAAATTGAAAGAAATAACAAGTCGTGTACTTTATTATTCTTATCTAGTATTGTCACTGTAATGATAGAAAAAAACTTCTTTTGTCATTTCCTTTTCTATAGCCTATATCGAGACTTCAATTACATAAAAAAACTTCTAACTTGTCGAAATTCGAGAGGTTGTAAGTCAAAAGGTGAAGGATGTACATGAACCAAATTTCGCGTAGGAGTTCCTTTGTTTATTTTCTAAAGCCCCTGAAAGTTTCATTGTGTTATTCAAACCCCTCTAAGAAATAGAGTTTTTTTTTTAAATGATAAAAAAACTATAGTATTGTCAATAACAATTATCAATGAAAATGAAACTATCGTTTGTATTCTATTAACGTAATAATTTAAATCACGTACCTTAAGCACAAATAGATTGTTTTACAATCTTCGTTGGTGTACAGAGCTATTTTAGCTTGATTTTAACTGTTGCATAAAGAATAATTCTTGATAAAAACAGCCTCCGATTTGATGTTATGAACTGTTCCCAAGTGACATTTTTTTTTTAAAAAAGATATGTTTGTAGTCGTGTTATGTAAACACGTGTTATTCTTTTCGTTCGGCTATAGGCCTATTTTTGTAATCTCGCGGTTAAAATAACGGCACCAGAGTGCTAGTTTTATTTATATTCTTTTACAAGCTACGTATACGCACATATGTCACGCAGGGATTTATCTATTCTTTCCGAGGCCTAATAGAATACATAGGCCTGCGTTTATGTGGATCTCGCGGTTAAAATCGCACTTTTTTTTAAGTTATGTACGTACCATAGAGTTATAAAAATACCCCACTAGAGATATTGCTGGCGCCAGTACCTATGCGGAGTTTACTCCCAACGCGGCGCCAATTATTAATCATGATCTTTTTATGAATGAATACAAGTCAGAATTGGTATTAGAGCCTGTTTTAGGTAAGTTCAATACCTATGAAACATTATTCCAATTAAATCAAACAAAATAAGGTCTAATTTAAAAATCACCCCTATAATCACACCTAACTTAACTTCAATACAGGTTGCAGGTTTGCTTTCACTGTTCAAAATAAGTAGTATTTTTTGTCTCTGCTTTTATTTTAACTCAAACTTTAAAATCCTTAAAGCATTAAAAATCGTAATAGAAAATTAATGTTATGTGCTCATTAATAGTAACACGGATGCAGTAAGTACCATTTTACACATGGTACTTAAAGCTTTATTTATTTTTTTGTATATGGGCCAGTCCAGTAACTTTAGATTTCGACCCGTCACGATTCGTCCATTAGATATTAAAATCCACTCCCATGCCTCTACCGGGACTCGAACCCGGGACCTTCGAGCTGTTGGCCTACCGCGGTACTTAAAGCAAAGTACTAAAAGTTATACACATATACGGAGATACTGGTAGTGCTACCATCTTTTGTTGGAGATCTTTGCCTTACATTTTTAACCTTAATAAAACTCAACTTTTATGCTATATTTATGGCCTGGGTAAAACCCTTTTCTTTAATTGATTCTCAAAATTACCCGCAAATGGATGGGGACGAATAGGTCCCGGTAAGGCCCGTTGCACATTTTAACAGATAAAAAAAGGTCACCATAATTATACATAACATGAAAAAATACCTTTAGTTCGTTAAATCCAACAATGTGTTCAAGTCTATTATCTATTTGTAATTATTTATGTTATTTATTTGTTATAATCCAGCCCCATGGTCTAGTGTTTATGGTAGCGGACTTCATTACGGCACTGGGGGAGGCAAATAAGTTGGAATCTTGCTGCCTGTAGTGTTGACTTAGTGTTTTCAGAGTCTCTGGTTGCTACCGTACTCCCGGGAATAGTGCCCGCCAAGGAACGTCATCCCTCGTACATTTTACTAGCTTAGTTCACAGGTACATGTCTGGTACATAAAAAATAGAACAAACTAAATTTCACTAAGTTCTATTTACATTCATTTGTAAATCTACTGATGAGAGTAGAGACAAAATAAAATTGAACCAAATACTGTACGGTCTTTGAGTATACAAGGTTGGCAGGTTGGCAACAAGTATTGAGGCTACTCACATGGCACAAAGTTTCTTTCGGCACCCAAATTTGTGTATATATATATATATATATATATATTACAATTGCATACAAAATATTAAAAATATGTGCATCACTTGAGAAGCATTAAAACATGAAACAAGAATATGCGACGAAACTGATCAAAGTTAACGCAAAAGAACAAATTGAAATACTTTCCTGGAATAAAATACTATTAATGAATCACTTACACGTGAACCGATATATTACCTCTTATCTTAAATCTCTCAGTACAACCATTAGCTACACACCGATGGGCATTTTACTTTTCAAATACAAACAACAATAAAACAAAGGTGCCAATCAGTATACATAACAACTGACAGTCCGATGAGGTTGCCATACAAGTTGAAAACAAATGAATGTTGAATTTGCGACGCACTCGTAGCGCTAGTCACGACTTTAATGTACTATTTTATAACTCTATGGTACGTACCAATGTCACCTAAGAAGATGTTACTCTTTTCGTTAGACCTAATAAAATAAACAGACCTGCTCCTTATCTGTAACAATCTCTAAAAAACACTTTATATCCAAGATTATAGCTAATTAGCCAATAGTTGGTTGTCCCGAAGTGCCGGCCAGCGTTTAGCTAACCCTCCGCCTGACAACTTTTCTGTAATTTTCTTGTAACAACTTTAAAAGCTGTATTTTATAGAGGGATTTGTATAACAGTGAAAGAATAAGTTGGTTACTCGGCCATTTTTTTGTTTTTGTTTTTGTTTGATTACTGTTATGTATTAATAGTTTAAAACCTTACCTTACCAATTGGCGCTACCGCTCGGTGTGATCTTTGGCCTCGTCAGCAATTTGCCTTCACCTTCTGTTTTTTGCTTCCTTTGTCCATCTTATTTGAAGTTTTCGCAAGTCGTTCATTACTTCGTCCTTCCATCTAGTTTTTGCCCGGCCCCTTCTTCTGATTACATACATTGTTTCGTACATCACCTTCCTTTTCAGTTTGTTTTTATCCATTCTTTCGACGTGTCCTACCCATCGGATTCGTTGGCCTTTTATGTATCTTACTATGTCTTGTTCCTCTAGTAGGTTGTTGATTACTTCATTGGTTCTTCGTATCCATTGATCGTCCACTTTTCTCGGTCCGTATATTTTTTTGATTATTCATCTTTCAAATCTCCTTATTTCATCTTCGTCCTCTTTTCTCATCGTCCATACCTCGGCACCATATGTTACTACTTGTCTTGTATACCTTTATTTTGTTTTTCCTGCTGATAAGTGTATTTTTCAGTAGCTATTGGCTTGCGTAATAGGCTTTGTATCCCGCTTAAATTCTGTCTTAGGTATTGTGTTCTGTGTATTGTTTCGGTCATTAATTAGCATTCGTAGATACCTGAATGAACTTAACATTACAAATTCCTTGTCTCCAATTTTTATGTTTCCGTGTTTTCTTCTGCTTTAATTGGTGGTGATCAGCATGTGTTTCGTTTTTCGTATGTTAACTTGCAAGCCTACTTGTTCCGCTGCGATTTCTATTTATACTCAAGTTCTGTCTCTGTCTTTGGTATTATGGTGACGTCATCTGCATAAGCACAGATTTGGCTCAACTTTTTGAAGACGGTGCCTCTTTTGTCGATTATGATTCCTTGAAGTAGATTGTTGAATAGTTTGATTGATAAGCCGTCTGCTTGTTTTACTCCTTTGTTGTGTAGAAAGGTCGTGCTGATGTAGTTTTCTATTTTGCCTGCGTTTCGAGTGATTTCTGTTAGTCTGATTATTTTTTTGGGTATACCTAAGTTATCCATGGTTTGTATCAATGCTCTTCTATTGACACTGTCAAATGCACGCTTGAAATCTATAAACAGTATGTGTAGGTCGATATTGTACTCATAATGCTTTTCTATTATCTGTCTCGCTGTAAACAGTTTGGTCTGCTGTTCCTTTTCCAGCCCGAAATTCGCATTGATATTCTTCTATTTATCTCTGTTATTTTCCTTAATCTTTTCTATATGATATATGTACAAAATATTCAATAGTGTGATGCCTTTATAATTGCTGCATATTGTTTTGTCGCCCTTTTTGTGGATCGGACATATAATACCTATTTCCCATTTACTAGGTAGCAGTTCTTGCCATATCTGTATCATTAAGTTACATATCTTTTCTATCATGTCTGCTCCTGAGTATTTAATTATTTCGGCTGTGATTTCATCTCCCGGTGATCTGATGTTTTTTAACTTTCTTATGATATATTCTCTCTCTCTTTTTTGTTTGATTGTTCTTAGATTTCATTTGTGTGGTGTTTTGTGTTTCCATTTTTTGTTGTTCTATTTCTCCAGTTTCGTTTAGTTGTTCTTGGTAGTATTCCATTACCTTTCTAACACTTCTGTTTTGTTTACAACCAATTTTCCTTTTTTGTCTCTACAGCCGATTGCTCTTGGTTGATATCCTTCACTTATTCCCTTTATTGCGGCATAATATTTTTTGTTTCATGTTGTTGGCTGAGTTCTTCTGTTTCTTCAGTATGATTTTTTATCGATTCTTTCTTCTTCTTCCAGCACTGTTGGTTTGCTTGCTTTCATAGTTCTTAATATGATTCGTGACTTCATCTTGTTTATTTTTGGAAGATCTTCAGTCTTGTGGCGTTTTCCTCCCCTATGATTTCTTTATTCGTTGTCAAACCATTCGTTTCTTTTCTGTTTTACTTCTCTGCCGATGGCTTTTTCTGCTACTTTCTTGATGTGTTTTTCAATTCTGTTCAATCTGTCTTCGACTGTGGTGTACTATTACTTCTGATTTTTCTCTATTTTTAGTTTGTTGTTTATTGCTGTCTCGTATTTTTCCTTTTTGTTATCTATTTTGAACTTTTTGATATTCCATCTTTTCATTTTATTTTCTGCCTTCTGATGGGAGCTACTTATTCTCTCTCTTATTTTTGCTTTTTACCATGGCAGTTTGGGACTCCTTATATCTGGTTAACAGTGTTTCCGGCTGATGACTTCCATGTCCCTAGGTGGATCCGTTTATGAGGGAAGCATGTGATTTTTATTACCATATTATTTCTTGTAGCGAATTGAAGCAACTGGCTCTCGTTTTCGTTGCTTTCGTAATGTAATGAGTATCGTCCTATGGTTTTGTTTAGTATGCCCTCTTTACCTACTTTTGCTGTAAAATTTCTTAGGATTATGGTGGCGTCGTATTTTGCTGCTGCTTCATATGTTTTCTCCAGTGTGTTATAGAATTCCACCTTTTCTTCTTCGTTCTCCTCGTTTGTTGGCGTGTGGACTGTTATTAGCGTTATGTTCTGTATTTCTGATTTCTAATTTGCTGATCCTTTCGTTTATTGGTTCAAAGTTTATTATTTTGTCCTTCATACGGCTGGATATTATGAATCCTGTTCCGTACGTGCCTGTTTTGTTTTCTTTTCTTCTTGAATTTGTTCGTGTCTAAATTTCCTCTTCCTTGCCATCTTATTTCTTGTATTGCCAGTGTGTCGACATTGTATTTTAGCATTTCGTTAGTGACTTCTTGCATTTTCCTGGGGCCAACATCATTTGCATATTCCATGTTCGTATAAACAATTCCTGTTCCCGTTTCTTGCCGTGTCTGGTATCCTTCATCCGTCCTGTCCGAGGCTCTGTTTGAGGTTTCAGAATTAGCTTCTTTTGGCAAGGAAGGGTTCCTCTCGCTCAACTCCCAATCTGGAGGACTAGGATTTTTAATCGGGGTCCCCATCTCTTATTCTTTGTAGATTCCTCTACCAACTGAAAAGCAGCATTGTTTTCCTGTCGGGGTTGTTTCCCTCCGCGGTTGCTTATTCGTCAGGTTTCTCTGCTTATATCGCAACTGGCCTTCATATCTGTTTTTTTTTTTTCCCCCAATCCGCAACTTGTGGACGCGCCCGGCTGCACTCGGCGCTGCGCGGTCTAATTAACCCTGAATAGTTTAAAACTACAATTGATTTTTCATTCACTTTGTTCGGCTATGGCGGCCATATTTGTTCCAATATGAAGATTTACGGAAACCTCAGTTTCTCTGCCCAGGTAAGTCGTAACTTCTTGCATTGAAAATTATTGGACTCGGTACAGGCTAGTTGTAAGTGGAGACATGTCTTCCCTACTACTCCATGTTGTAACTCTAATGTGGGTTCCAAAATGCTGTTAGGCAATGGATAAAATTACGTTCTCAAGATAACTTTCTATATTGAAGGGATTCTTTCTGTGGCTTGAAAACCTGTTTGCAGGGCCGACGGAAGGGGAAAATATCACCCGTGCAAATAATCCATATGGCGCCCCCTATAACCCCATTAGTATTACTGAGTTTCCATTTGGTATGTTGCCTTGTAGAAATCTGCTTTTGAAGCTGAACTTCTTAAACTCCATAAATTTAAAGCCAAAGAATCAATTACGAAACTGAGTAACAACATGAAAGTTAAATGCTTATGAAAAATGTTCTGGTTACGATATACGAAACATATGATTATATGCATATGAACATGCAGATTATTCGGCATCATTTATTAGAAACTTACAAAATGGTTCAACAAGCAATGATTTATATTATAATATTGTGTAACATGGATTTACAAGATGGATCATGTGACAGAACATTTGTTTACAAATCTTTACATAGCAAAACAATCTTGTTAACTCCGAAAAAGAACAATAACTATAATATTTGAACAAAAAAAAACATAAAATAATACCACAAGTAATATATGTCTTTATACAGTTTTAATACAAATTGTCCTGCGTCTTATTATTTACTATGTTACATAAAATTAACTTTTCGTGCCTTTTTCTCTGCAAAGTCCTTAATTGATGTATCCATATGAAGCTCACGCAGAACATCACACTCAGTTGACATCATGGAAAGACCTACAAGACGCTCCTGCGTTATTGTTGATCGTAGGTTGTTCTTTATATAAGTTTGTTTGAAGAATCTTCTTTCTGCCGAAGCAACGCTTACAGGTATAGTTAACAAGATTCTTAGGGCAATAGTCACATTTGGAAACAGCCCAATAAGCGAGTTCTTGCAAATATATATAAGTACTTGCAACGGTTTACTCCCACTTTGAATTGAGAAATGAAGGTAAAAGTAAGAGTTCTTGATATAACTGAAGACCATCAATATCACAGTGATCTTTATCTGTTAAGGATAATTATGGGTCCTCGTTACATTTCAGTAAATACTCTTTGTCCGTTATTGGATGAATGTCATACAGTACAAAAAAAAAAAGTTACATTTTAACGCACTATATGGATCATTAATTGGCTCACCTTCAGATTAACACAGAAATTGTCGTTTGACTTGTTACTTTATAGTGTGACACAGCTTTGTTGGCGGGTGTACGTGTCAGAGCGTGTTATTGTTGTTCAAAACTTCCAACTTTCAGCAGTAGTCTATACATAACTTTATTGTCAACGAAAAATAAAGACAAATAAGATGAAGAGATTTTCTTTATATGAAGTTTGTAAACAAACCTTATTATAAAACGGAAGAATGCGCCTTTTCTCCATTGTTATTGGGGACTTACTAAACACAAAACCTAGATTGGTTGACTTGACACATGGCATGAGATAGTAACCAGTGATGCTACACAGTTTAGACAAGCAGTTGACCGTTTACAATAAAAAGAATCATACAAGCTTAATCCTGGCAAGGAATGTATCGCCCCCTAAACTTCCCTATAATTTGGCGCCCCGGACTGTTGCCCGGGCCTTCCGCCGGTAATACCTGTTTGGGGGCACACAAAGTGCTGTAATCAGTGCCTACAAAATTTTAAGTCTGAGACTTATTTCCTTTCTATACTATGGAGGCTTATACACATGATTTTTCTAACATTATAACGAAGTTTGGAGTTCAAAATCTCTGGTGGGGGACGGACCAAGATATACTTAAGCTAGTAAAATAAGATAGAGAAAAGTACTTGCATATCGCAATTCCAAGACAGGTATACAAACGTAATAAGAATGAGGCAATGTTTCGCCGAAGGCGTGTTCACTTAAAAGGAGAGGAAACTAAGAGAGAGAGAGGACTGACGCTGGGAGCAGTCATGTCGCCAACTATGTATAAAATTCGATAAGCATTTTAAATTTCTAGTCTTTTATGGGGGAAACACGACGATTATATTCTATCCTGGTTGGAAGGCCATTGGGAAGACCGAGACGTCGTTGGGAGGACAATATTAGAAGAGATCTTCGAGAAGTAGGTGTTCGTGATGAAAACTGGCTTGATATTACCCAGGATAGAATCCAGTGGCGAACGTTTGTTACTGCGGCGATGAACTTGCGAGTTCCATAAGCCATAGAGTTTGTTAGTCTTTTTCAATTCTCTCCTTAGAATGTTGTAATCAAATTCCCCCCACCCCTTCCCCGCGCGCACACACACACACACACACAAAGTCTGTTAGTAGTGAAATCTCCGAGTCCAGATTTTTGTAGCATAATGCTACACTACGGAAGTAGTATCTGTGAACATTTCAGATTCCTACTTGGTCCCCCACCAGAGATTTTCAACCCCAAACTTTGCTATAATATTAGAAAATCGTATGTTTAAGCCTCTATAGTATAGAAAGGAAATAAGTCTCAGGCTTAAAATTTTGTAGGCATTGGTTACAACCGCAGCAAATAAAGTAGTGTGTGCCCCCCCAGCAAGAATCCCTTCTACATTGAAAGTGAACTTGAAAATGTAATTTTATCCATCGTCGAACAGCATTTTGGAACCCGAATTATAATTATAACATGGAGTAATAGGGGAGACACGTTACCACTTACAATTAGCCTGTAGCATGCTTAGTCCAATAATTTTTAAGAAGCTATGACATGACTTACCTGGCCTGAGACATTGAGGTATCTGTAAATGCTTGCATACTCAGAATTTGGTGCGCACCATGACACAAATATAGCCGCCTTAGCTGAACGAAGTGGTTAAGAAAAAAATATTTGTGGTTTTGAACTATCATTACATAAGGGTACTCGCACACCAAACATTAAAAAAAAAAATCAGAATAGTCGAGCGGCCAGTGCTGGGTAACTTACAATGGAATGACCCGTGTCTATATTTCAAATGTTTTTAAATTATTAATTATCTCACTTAGTTTGTGGAAAAATTTCAAAAACTGTTTTCAACTTGGCTTGTGTATGCCATTGAATGTACCAAATATGAAGAGTTGAGTGACCAAATCTTATTTTATTTTTCGAAATTCTGTGGAATGACCCCGTAATATATGATGCAACTGTATGTTTCCGAAAACATAGGCAAAATTACAATAATTCGTGTAAGACGTACGGCACTGAATGACCAGAATTGTACGTAACTCAAAACATAAACAGAAAATGAAAATAAAACTACAGAAAAAGATTTCCTTTAGACGTGTACGAGGTATGCTAGAAACATGATAGTCCGGGGACAGCACCAGTGTGTCTAAAGTGCTCTCCTTTTTCTGATTAAGGGCAAATTATGTAACAATTTCGCATACGCTATTTTCTGTGACTGTACTGGGAGAAATGCCACATACTGGAAAGAATACCTCATCTCATGATGGGAGAGGGAAAAGCCGAAAATTGACCAGTTTCTGTTATCAACCGTATCTCCGTAACAATTACAGCTAGAGTAATATTTCTTTTTCTTCTTTAAATTTTGTTTGTCTACTTCCTGTCTATATATAATCCCTCGTATGTGTATTTTTGCGCTAAAACTTTTTCCTTGTAATTTTTAGTTTACACAGTTCGCTTGCACATGGCTTTTTTTTTTTTTTTTTTTTTTATTTTTTGGTTGTAGGTATTTTACAAGGCTGAATTTCTTTAGTAGTTTTAGAGTACCGTATTTGCCGGCGTATAAGACGAACTTTTTTCCCTCGAAAATTGTCCTCAAAAATAGGGTGCATCTTATACGCCCCTGCTTCCTTTACCCCGGCAAATACACACAACGATCGGCAATATTGTGTATGCGCATTAACAATACTGTTGAATTTGAAGAGTCGTATTTCACCGCCTTTGTTTCCGTTACATTTGTTTTGTAATTTTGAATGTAGGGTCTAAGATATTGCTGACGTAAAATTATCTTCAGAAGTGCCGAAACTAATGGAGTTTTGACGTACAAGATATTTTCCCCCGAAAATCGTCCTCAAAAAGAAGGTACGTCCTATACGCCGGCAAATACGGTATTTGATAAGTTTTCAGATAATGAACCGATATACTTGTTAAGACTGATAGAGACCGAACTACAAGCTCTATCATCTCATCGTGTGCGAAATTCATTGCCGTGCCTAAGCTTGACATTCGGCAAGTGTGCGGTCGTTCTTCTCTTCTAACGCTAGATCCTATTAGCAGATGGGCAATTCCATGCCAAATCGTCACCAAAAAAAGGGACTTTTCAACCTGACCTCACATTGGCACGAAAATTCGCAGGATGGTAGATATGTAGTAATGTACATATATGTAAAATATTAGCCCTCAGTGATACACGATATTATCACTGCTGCATTACTACCACGGTGTTAATGCAGCAGGGTTGCCAACATGCAAGAAGAACTTAAACATTATGCCTACAAAGTCAACAACGAAAACCTCATAACTTCACTTCTAATTGTGGTAAAGCATTCATCTTTGGCTTGTTTTGAAGCTAAGAGGACATAGTTTTGATAAAAGACACTCTTACGGAAAAAAAATCGGATTTTTTATTTCAAGATCACATGAATATCTCAAAAAGTGCATTTTCAATTTTTTGTATTAATAAAGTATACAATCTATATTTGGTACAAGTTTCATTTCAGGATGACTTTGAGATAAAAACATTCAGTAACAAATAAATATTCAGTAAGCACTTAAACCCGTCTTCACTAAACGCGGTTAGTGGCAAATTCAGAGATATCTGAAAGACTCTCATTCGTCGTTTAGTTCCCGTGTGGTAAAGCAGTAATACAAGGGGCTGGTACAATTTCTGTGGACATATACTTCTGTGAATAGCAGGGTTACCACCCTTCCCGATTTTGTCGGGACGCAGATTATTCTGGTTCGCACTTTTCAGAGTTGAAGCGTAGAGAATATGTAATTGTTTTATATGCTTCTTAGTATAGGCATAAAACTACACTTATTATTTATGTGATCAAAAGCGTGGAAAACTCAGGGAATTTCAAGTTACAAAATTTAGTAGACACCATGTTAAATTTTCTCAAGGTCGCTACTTCCAGAACCACCTTTTTATTGACTTTTTAATAGTAGGTGAATTTTTAAAAATAAGAGTTAAAAAGCTTTGGTTAATAATTAGAAAAGTATAATTTATCTAAATCAGCAGTTATTTTAAACTTCAGAATAACTTTAAGATGGTCTTAAAAAAATATAAAACTTACAAATGATAAAAATATTTCTTAGAAGTACCCCCTACCGCCAGATCCCCGATATAGAACCTGTTTCAGTTTTATTCAACGAAAGGATGGCAACGCTGGTGACAATATTAGAGTCGATCTTTATGCTAAAAAGTGGGTTGACCTTGCCCAGCATAGAATCCTTTGGCGAACGCTTGTTACTGCGGCGATGAACTTGCGAGTTCCGTAAGCCATAGTGTTAGTAGAAAACAAATTAAAGGGGATTCTGTTACTTCTGAGGAAGGTCCAAGCACGGAAATTGATGATAAAAGTGACACAGAAGTTTCGATGTACAGGTCAGGATCAATTTTTCAGTTATTGAATGACACCTTAAGTAGTGTTGGGAATATCGCCGATCAAGAAGAAAAGAATGAAAAAAGAAACTTATACAAAAAAAAAACAAATATATTACATCGGGACGTTGGACATAGGACCGAAAATCGGGACGGTCCCGACGAAATTGGGAAGGGTCGTAACCCTGGTAGTCACAGAAGTGTATGTCCACGGAAACTGTACTAGCCCCTTGTAGTAACTGCTTTACCACAAAGTAACCGAAACCAGACGGGAACTACACGGCGAATGAGAGACTTTTTAAGACATCTCTGGACTTGCTACTAAGTACGTTTAGTGCAAAGAAGGATTTAAGTGTATACTGAATGTTTTTTGTTACTGAAAGTTTTTATTCGAAAATCATCCCAAAATGAAACTTACAACAAAGATATAATATTGCTTTTAACTATATAATATACTTTGTTCCTTAAATATCCTGTGACCTTGAAACGAAAAATGCAATATTTTTCTGTTGTAGTTTTTTTTCTTCTTCTGTTTATCACCAATGTGGATTTAGAAGAAATAGATCGACGTTGGACCAGATTTTCGCCTTTAGACAAATCTTGGAGAAGAAATGGGAATGGACTGTTCACGAGCTGGAAAAGCTATACAGTATCCTGGTGAATTTGGAATCCCGAAAAAAAAAAAAATTTCAGCTAGTGAGGATGTGTTTGTGTCTCAGCGGCCCGATAAGCAGAGAACGGGTAGGTAATAATATGTCAGATAGTTTCGCGATTCACAACGGATTGAAACAAAGTGATGGCTTGTTACCATTACTGTTTAACTTTGCGTTAGAATATGCGATTCAGAAAATAAAAGAGAACTAACATTGAATGGCTTGAATCAACTGTTCGTGTACGCGGATGATGTGGATTAAATAGGGGAAGAAGATATAGAGGCACTACAAAGTAACACCGATGTCCTAGTAGAAGCGTGCGATGAGATAGGTCTCCCCAGTTCAACATTGGTCTACTTACTCAGCAAACTGTGAGTTTCTGTTGGTGATTGAATCTGCAGAACGGTTGTTCACAGAGCTTTTCAAGAGAAAATCCGGAAGCTTGTGATGAAGCAAGGCTCTTGCTTTATGGAAAATGCGGTCTGAAGAAACTTCTAACATCACATCAAGAAATCGCATTACCAAACAGCGACTGAGAAAACGCCTATAGGCGAGAGATCGATCTTCCACGACGATGGTGCATGAAGGACCAAATCCTGGTGCCAGCTTTGAAAACACTTAAGACGTTTCCGAAGTTTGTTAAGGGTATAAAATTTTTGTTTGTTCGTTTATATTGCAGACAGGACCAGTGATAGACTTGATCGTAATGGTCTTCCGTTTAAGCATTTGCAATATTTTGGTTCTTATTAACGTTCTATGAAATAGATTGTCTGATAGTACTGAGTACTCAGATTGCAAATAAGAGTCTGATGATGCTCAACGTCAGATATATCATTCCAGAGGGTGTTCTTATATCGAGAGGGGTATGGACATTATAGGCATTAGGTTCCATCAACTGCAAGTATGTTGATAGTAGTCCTTCGGGTGTATTGGTTCTTACGCGTTATATCAGATACTATCTATCTTGAGCAAAATACAGTTCAAATTATTGTTTTCAATATTTACGCTGATATAAGCGACAATATAGGATTGAACTTGAGATATTTAAAACAATAAAATAAGGTTCAAAAGTGAAAAAAATAATGTAAGTAAATATACAGAAACGAATTTCGTGGTTAGAATGTAGCATATTCAACATAATACAATGTTCTAAAGCGAAAAATGTTGTAATTGGTAAGATACGATTATTGTAAATTTAAGACTTCCATTGTTCGATTCAGATGGTGGTTCACACCAAAAGAAAGTTAAGTGTATAAAGTAACACGTAATATATGTTAATTATAGGGTCCTACAGAAGCAGAAAAGAAGATAGAGGAATTGACAAGGCAGTTGGAAGAAGAAATGGAGAAGCAAGAGGAGGAAGGAGAATATTTTGGTAAGTACGATATATTACAATCATGATTTGACTTTAAGGTCTTATTTTATGGAAATATTGTTTAAGATTTCATAATATTCAGTATATTTATAATCATTGTATTCCTTGTTCCATTTAATTTTTCTATGGATTGTGATACCGATCGTCAGTTAATGAGACTTTTTGATAGTTAACCTATTCACATCTAGTCGAGTGACTGTTGTCTTGCGGCGATAACAGCGTTTTTACGAATGAGGAGAAACGTTGTTTAGGGGGAAAGTTGATAGGAGCTGATCAAAAGATTTGAGATGACTAGACAATATTTAACTTATCGGTATAGCATTTTAATTTCTGTACAGTCGTCCTTAAAAAGATCACGTACACTCAGTCAGTTATAATCTGACCGTCCTCTTTAGCAGCTCTTAGAAAGTTTAAGTCCAGAAATTAAGCTATGTGGCAACCTTGCAACAACATGAGTGACCCCTGCGCGGGTTTTAATACAATGAGTATTTTAGTGCAGTTTTAGAGTACTAATCTTTGTGAAGAAAATAATGTTTGTATATCTAGTCGTGATGTAGTGAAAAATATGTGAATAAAAGTAATTAGAACTATTCTTTTGTTATTATTAGCCATAAAATAAATTATAATACAGCGGTGTTGCTACGTCTGTAATCGTTAGCGATGAAGTTTCGCTTATTCGCACTAGGGACGTTAAATAGTGTTTTGGAAACTTTTAACAAATTATACAACATTGTTTTCATATGTATAAAATCTAACAAAATAGTAGTCAATAGAAGATTAACTCATAAATGCACGAGACACTGTAACTGAAACAAAAATCAGTTTTATATAACTTTTAGTTTGCTTTTATTTCAGTAAGAGTTGAGCTTGAAGCCTGTCTGTCTTCGTACGACCGCTCAGTTAGAACACGTGGACCATATCGAGAAAACGACGAAGACAGTTATTATAAAGAGTTACATAAAAGGTCCGGTTACAAGCTGCTAGCTATTAAGGAATATGAAATGATATCTTAAAATGATGTTAATGGTGATGCTTTATCGTATACTAATACAAGACAGTCGATTTCTAAAATCAATCTTAATAAATTATTCCGTTAAGCTCTATTCAGGGGAGTATCAATAGTTCACCCATTTATTCACATATAATATCGCCGACTGCACTTACGTACTTCACAACACAAATACAATAGGCTCAGGCCTTTCATACATTACTATTTTACAAGATGATATTTCCTATACAAAACTATACAAAACATACACACAGCATCATTATTGACTTCAACAAAGACAACAACCCTGTTTTCAACGGAGATTACTTTCCTTTTATAAATAACGAAAAGCAACCAACATTGGATGGCTGTGCTGTAATTGATGCATTTCGGCCGAAACGAACATGTTACTTTAACACTTTTTCCTACTGCAGAATATGGGAACATCATTTTAAAATTTTGATCCATGATATGGCATAAATTCAATGGCATTTTCTTAGACGCCACCTTCAATGCCCACACGATTTCAGCTTTTGTTACATCATCTCTCAAATGAAGCTGTTCAAATTTCTTTGAAATAGTTCACTACTTCCACTATTTCCTGTGACATCCTCTTTCTCTTCTCTGAAAGTGCTTGAAGAAGGCTCGCTTTCTTATCATGACAGTGACATGAACTGAAGCCACTGGAGTATGGGTTTTCTTGTGAGTTGGTTCTGTAGCATGGAAAAACAAAGCCAGCTTCCCCATATTACTCAAGTTCAGAATTTTCTTATCAACTACACTAATCCAAAAAGCAAACTCAGGAAACACAGTTCTTTTGCTGAACATTTTGATATGAAAAGCCTTAGAGAGAAATTAAATATTTTTGTTAGTGATATTATTCCAACAATATATATATATAAGTTAAACTTTAGACAAATGAAGGAGAAAAAAGGATTACTTACAGCTTACTAACGCACTAGATCACACATATTCACATGTACGCAGAAAAAAAGTCACTATATTTCGTTTATTCACACTTTTTCAAGTAGAGAGTAAGACAGCGAAGTTCACGTGTTCACAAAGTACAAGTTTGAAGAGACAGTGGCGACACGTAGCGGACATAACATCAAAACTGGAGAACAACTGATTGCTGTAGCGTGTAGATATCCGGAACTTGAAATAATAATAACTGTATAGCGTGTAAGTACAAGGTGGGATCGTGGGTCGAAATGTGTTGAAAATGCAGAAGAAAAGGGGAACTTATAGTTATTGAAGGTTAAGGCCAGGTTTTATTTTCGCGCTCAAACCGTGAAAAAAGGCATTCTCCCACAGACTGCGTATTGAGGTGCTGGTCGTAAGGGGAAAAATGTGGATTATGGCAACCAGGAAAGATAGATCCAAATTGGTGTTGTGGGACTCGGTGTGCAAGGAAACTGGGGCATCCGGTTTGTTGATAGTACAGAAGTGACGATGGTTATTAATTCGAATGTTAAGAGCACAACTTGTTTCTAAGATTAGGTGCATGTTGAAAAACTAATCTAGGTTTGGTGGGGAATATTGATCTTGTGTCTGGGTCAGTTTGGAGAATGTGGAAATTAGAGTGTAGGATTTGTTTGACCTTGATTAGTTTAGGATGGAACTGGGTGATTAGAGCCGGTGGGTTGGATTTTTTACTGGATTGAGTGTGTGAGAATGCACGGCGGATCTGTTTGGTTAGAAGGGTAGCCTCGGTTGACTAGAGCCTCCTGGAGGCGTTGGTTGTAAGTTTCAGCAGCAGAGGTGGTGGAATTCAGGCGTTGTCCTCTGAGGGCAAGGGAGAAAGGAATCGCTTTCTTGGTGTGGTAAGGATGGGAACTTGAGTAGTGTAAATACTGCATATGGTTGGTGGGTTTTATGTGAACGGAAGTGGTCAGTGTTGTTTTCTAAGGTGATGTCCACTTCAAGGAATGTGACTCTTTTGTCGGAAATAAACCAGGTGAACTGGACAACACGGAATTGGTTCAGTTGTTCTAGGAATGTCTTGAGACTGGTTTCACCATGAGTCCATAGCATCATTATATCGTCCAAGAATCTTACCCAGAGTAGAGGGATCAAAGGTTGAGTTTACAGGAAATCATGTTCGAGTTTGCCCATAAACAGATTAGCATAAGAAGGTGCCATTCTCGTACCCATGGCTGTGCCTCGGATCTGAAGGTAGTGTTTGTCGTCAAAGGTGAAGTTGTTTCATGTGAGAACTAGGTTGGCCAGGTTAAGAAGGAAAGCTACGGTTGGACTATGAGGTTTGGGTCTCTGGTTAAGGAAGAATTCCATAGCTGCTAGGCCATGGGCATGAGGAATGTTGGTATATAAGGAAGTAACATCTATGGTGCAAAGCAGTATGTCAGGAGGAAGAGGCGGTAATTTACGGATGGTGTCTAAGAAGTGGTAGGTGTCGCGTATGTAGTCAGGCAGCGCTTGAACATGTGGTTGAAGGAAGGAGTCAACGAGAACTGAAATGCGTTCAGTAGGGGAATTATAGCTGGCTACAATGGGTCTGCCTGGGTTACCTGGTTTGTGGATCTTCGGTAAAAGGTTGGGGTACGTGGACTGTCCAGGATTATGTATTTTATGGACATTTCAGATATGCCCTCACGAGGACCATTAGCGGTAATGAAATCGAAAATTTTCTGTTTGTGGGTGTAGGTTAGGTCTGTGGTGGTGCGCTTGTAGGTGTTGGACCCCTTGTCCTCTGGGAGGACCATTATATATATCTGTATTAATGAAAAAGCTGAAAGAATATTAAGAAATGGTGCTGAATGATATCTCATTTGTTTTTCCATTGTACTGCCAAAAAAAAAAAACGCATTGCACAAGCATGTAATTTGAACAGCATTTTGGTGGTAATAACGGATGTTGCCAAAATAGCCCTGAAGAAATACATGGAATAATAATAATAAGGAAATTTACATTCATAAAAACAAAATCATTCTATTTGGGATCTGCCAGACACTAGCACATCAAAACAAAAAATGACTAACGAAATGCATCAAAGTAGGGAGAGTGAAGTTCAAGTGGATTTTTTAACTTTTTGTTGGGAGATCACAGTAATTTTTCTAGCAGTTTTATGTATGAAATATATTTAGGTATTGAACTATAATGAAATGAGTATCCCTGACTTCCATGACGAACCACGTGATTCCCTGACCTTTCCTGACTAGGAACGCTGCAAGCCCCAGTACTTCAGTATTATAGCGAATCTCGTTCAAAATAGTAGCTTTTATATATTAATGGATGGATTTATATCTAGTTATATATATTTATATCTAGTTATATACTGGTATTTACATATCATAAGGTATAGAATTCTTCATGGATCTGTATTTTTGTAATCTTCGAAAAGCAAACGATGTCCTAAAACTCATTATTTTAAATTTTTGGTAGTACTATTGAGCGAATCTGAGTTCTGATTTCCTTGCATGTAAGTACCACTACACTACGAAAAGATCAATCCTTTTCTGGAAAGTAATCGCATATTAAAGCCTTCTTCCACAAAAACATACGTAAATGCCAGGACGCTCAGCCATGAATTCAAACAGAAACACAAATGGATTAAGAGACACTCAAGACATATTTCTTCCATGGACAGACGGACTAACCGGAAATAACACTTACAACCTTCTACTGACCGGCAAGAGTTCCTTCCATGGACAGATGGAATAAACGACACTAAAAAGTAAAGAATTGTTCGTTGGACAGACCGGCAGTATCAGTAAAAATCTTGTACTGGTCAGTCATAAGGGACAGGCAAACCAAATGTTAATAATAACACTTACAACCTTCTACTTACCAGCAAGGTTCCTTCCATGGACAGACGGAGTAAACGTCATTAACAGTAAAGAATTATTCGATGGAGAAGCGGAGTAACCGATATTCATACTCCTAAAATCATCTTTCTCAACCTGACAGAGAAACTGAAATGTATTAATTAAAGAAACTCTTGTGTATTCTCTCCTTAAAACCTATTTCGCATTCAGCAAATCGAATACTAGCTTTTCCCTCACCCTCCTATCGACATACGAGGGATTGCATGTGCAGATCTTCATTTATTAACAATTAATCATACGTTGTTTTTTCTTGCTTGGGCTTCCAACATTTCATAGTGCCATAACTTTCAATTCAGTTCTTCCAGATTCAATCTCGCGCCTTTACAATGAATGGAAACTCGCTACGCATTGTCAGCATTAATACAAGCCATTTACGATTAAGATCCATTCATGACGGTCTTTTGCTTTAGATCAGTGACTTGGGATTTTGTTTGATCCTATTTTCTATCAATACCGTCTCACCTGTTCCTTCGACTACTACTACTTACAATTTCAACTATTTTATATAATTTTTTATCCTTTTTCCATACCGAGCATTTTCAATAATCTGCCGCGCTTTGTGGACTATGACACATTTCTTTTTAGTCGATCGTCTCTAGAATGTTTATCATGATCACGGATTTCATTTCCTTCTGTAGCTCATCTAAATATCTATGTGCTGCGTTCATCCATCATGCTTTTCTAGACTTGACACGTCTTTCTTACATCTACCAGTACATTTTCTATAACCCGTTTGTTCTCATAACTTGATATCGCTCAATCACATCTTCGGACGCTTTGTTCACTTCGTAATACGTCACTTTGACATTTATCCACGTACAGAACACGGATTCTTTATGTCAAGATGATGGCATTCCATTTCCTCAGACATTTTGTTCAACGATTTCGGTCGCCTTTTCTCCGAAGATTTATCAGGCCATTGTTTTGTCTAGCGCTACCTTTTCTAAAAACCTGTATTCTCATAACTTGATATCGCTACATCACGTTTTAACCCGATTCAACAAACCGTAGCTTTGACATTTCTCGTGATATATGTGGTTCCTTTCGGTGGCATTCAATTCCCTCACATCCCTTTTGTTCAACCTTTTCCATCGCCGACTACGATGTATCATCCTATCAAGCCTTTTGTTACGTTTGATAGGCCTTTTGATTCGTTTGATGTGCTGTCTCTAGGATTACGTTAGCATCGCCACACCGGTCGCATAGCCAAGCCTTTGTTCTCATTACTTATATCAGAACACAGTTCCACGGTCGGTCTAAGAGTGTACATATTACTACTATACTACAAGGAACTCACCCACGTACTTAAATTATTGTGAGGTGCAGACCTCCAGGAAAAATAACTTTAAAAAAACTGTTTGACTGTATCGCCTTCTATCGTGTATGAGTTCCAGAAGCTCGCTAGTTTACTACTCTGCAAGTGCGGAAATTTTCAAGTTCTGAGGGTGTTCTCATGTAGGTGGGAGTGACGGTTTATATCGGGACGGAGTTTGCTGCAATGTTGGCTGATTTAAAAGTTTAAACCAGGTGTTTTTTTTTTAATCAATTGGTTTAATCCAAAAAATAAATAAAAACAAGAATTCCACAAATAGTATAACTTCGTGGTGACGATTCCACATAATAAACCATCTGCGTTAATTTTATATAATTTTCCCTTATAATCAAAGGGTCCTGGGTTTGATTCTTGATTCGACCACAGAATTTTCTAAAATGCAAACCGAGTAGTGGTTCGGATGTCACTATAAGCAGTAGGTCTTGTCCTTCATGACCTTAGTACGTTAAGCCTAAACAAACTAAACGAAACCAAATTGTTTGCCTGAATGCTTGTTGTTTCATAGAGAAGCCAAATTAACCTTGCTTAAACGTAGGCGAAAATTATCAATTCACAAGCAGAGAGTAATTCACAACGTGTTTTTAAGATGCTTTTATTTTCACATATCCAAGGGTAAGTTGATTATTTACAGAAACGCTCTGCCTAAGAGCAGAGATAATAATTCACACACTTCTTTTCCAAAAGATTAGGTTACTTTTACTTTTCAAATGTGGTAGACATTCTACACTTGAGCCCAGTTAAACAAAATTTCCACAATTACCGAAGCATTACAGTTCTTTCTACGAAAAGATTAATTTACAAATATAGTTGCTGGACAGAAATTTCATTTACTATTTCCAAAATCATAGCCGAACATATAATTTCCAGTTTTAACCTTACACAACCTAACCTCCGTTCTGATAATACAGTTAAGACATGATATACTATAGCTAGCTTAGGTGTAAATTTACATACCATATCTTTATGAGCGAACTGGCTTGGGTTTGCGAACGCAACGAAGAAGTTTTAAACTGCTGATTACCGAAATAAAACATTATAAATCGTTAAATCTCACGTTTAATAAAAACCGGACATACTGCAGAGATTTCGAGCTATTTAATAAAATCATACCAGTTCCGAAAGGAGCAAACAAAAACTGAGTATAAAAGAACGTGCATTTGAAAGGTAGCATCAATTATAGTGCAAGGTAAAATATTCAACGCATTCGAACCAAAACCTTACGTGCTGAAATTTCACCATCTAAATGTAGGTGAAACAGACTTGGTTTTCTAAGAGAGAAAGAGGAATTTCAAGACATTAACCATACATTACCTGATAGTAAACATTGAAAATTAAGCGGACATCACCACTTCACACATGCTTCCACAAACAACAAAAATCACTAACATGCTGAAGGCGCACTTAATCACTTTTTCACTGAAGGAAAAAGGGGCTTAGAACCACAGCTGATATATTTTTATTTAAGAAAAACCACTGCACACCACATGTATCACAGAAATCACCTTACATACTGATGAACTTCACAAAAACCTCTCTTTGCACACTTCCAGGAGCATCCATTATGGACGATGCTAAACGCCAACTGCAGAAATTCAATTCTCAGCTTTTCTCATGAAGAATTTGGAGATTACAGCTACCAAAATTTATATCATCCAACAGTCGATTCTGCTTTCCATATTAAATAAGTTTTTAAAACATGGGCTGCCTTATAAATTTGTTTTAAATATAATTTTCTGAGGCAGCATATATCTTGTGCTGCTTCTTCTACTCAGCTACCATAGTTGTGCTACTCACTGGCCTCAGCCAATAAGAGAAGAGAATCACATCAGACAAGAAGAAAAGGAAGGGGGTGTGGCTTAACCAACAAAATTCCTACCAAAATAAATCAACAATAAGATCTTTTAATTTGTTTTTAAAGATTTTAATGAAAGAAAAATTGTTAAAAAAAATAAGGCAATAAAATATACAAAGAAATAATTGAATAATAAAATCCAACCAATCAACAATGAGAGGAATAATTTTACTGGGTCGACTTGATCTCAGGAATCATCTCCCAAAGTTTTTCCACATCTTTCTGTTCAGTTACAATTGTCAACAGTCGATTTTGGATTCCAAGTTGGCAACCTTGCATCTCTTAAACGAAGCGGAATTCGAGACTTTGCCAGAGGTTTTTATTTTTTTTTATCTCTGGAATCGCTTCCCGAAGTTTTTCCACATCTTTCGGGTTCACCCTGTATTTTTTTGCTAGCATGTAAGTATCGTTTTGTTATTTGCAATGCAAATTTACTTTTGAAATTTACATGCTAGTAATTGTATGTTGTTATCAGTTTGTTGTCAACATTTTCGTAAACACACCAGGGTAATGTTCATATGCCTGTTGCTATTAGCATGTATTTGTATACATATCTCCACCTTGAGACCAAGGCAACTGGAACTTCTTTGAAACTCAAATCGTAGGAAACGGAAATGTTGAGTTTCCTCGAAGTCATAGTTTACTAGTTTCTATTACTTGCGTCGCGAACGCCTTGGTGTGAAGACACCCTAAAACTATGGATCGAAATGTGACAGACAGGCTAGCTCATCTCAAGGTACGTATTAGTTTGCTCGGGTTATCAGCTACATAGAAGATACAATTAAATAGCTATTGGAGATTTATATTAAACTTTTTCTACCCAAGTTTGACATTGAAACTATATTTCTGGTCTTTACAACACCATAGGGGCTACAGGCAGTCACATCTCATATTTTTGCGGATGTCAGTTCTCGTGTGATCTAAATGCCAACCTGGTAGCCGTGTGGTTTAGGGCGCTAAGCAAGCAACTCGAAGATCCCGTGTTCGAATCCCGGCTGGGTCATGGATGAGAATTTTTACTAGCATCGCATTCATAATCGTAATGGGCCGAAGTCAAAGTTACTAAAAATGGCCCATACAAAACAAAGTGTACAAAGTTCTTTGTACGTGTGGTCTAACGCGTTAGGCCAGCGGGGACTAAAATGGTCTAGGGATGGCCATTTCCGGAAAAATAATTTTCCGGTTTCCGGAAAAAAAATTACGCCTTCCATTTTTCGGAAAAATTTCCGTTTTCCGGAAAATTCCGTCTTCTGTTTTTCCGAAAAAATTTCCGCTTTTCAGAAAATTTCAGTTTTTCATTTTCCGGAAATTTTCTCTTTTGCAGAACATTTCCGTTTTTATCATTTTGCAGATAATTTTTACTTTTCAGGAAAATATAACTCAAAAGAATCCTTTTCTATTTTGGGATGGAGAGTAAGATTTCAGTCTGTGTTTATGGATAATTACCGGCTTGATCATTCAGAGCATTTATTAGCATCTGAGGTTTTTTTTTATATATATTGCTAGTCTTTGTATGACGGATAAAAGTGAGTGTTTCTAGAATTGGGAAGTATATGAAGCAATTATAGTGCAGATGTGAAAAGTATGCTAATAAGCCAACCTTTTATTAATGCATCGTGCCCGTCTACGGTTCCCGACCTCTCAACTTGTGAGCTTACATACTATGGAACATTTTCAATAATCTTACGAGATAAGCAAACCCAACATTTGTTTCCATCCTCCTTAATCAATAAAGCAATTCCATGAATTTGAAAATATTAGTACTTAAATTATTACGCTAATTTTAAGAACAGCAACAAACTGATACGAATTCTACAATTAGGTATTTAGGCATTTCCACCGGTGACGACCATCCACCATCTTCCGACAAGGATATGACACTAAAAAATATGCAATTTGATAACAATAATATATTGATGCATCCTTGTGGCTATTGCCCATTTTGAACAAGATGACAGCCATTTTGTCTTTAATTATTGAATTTCTAATAGTTGTAACAACAATTTTGAAAATTAAAAAGGTTCAAAAGTAATATTACTGTTCCCCAATTCCATGTCCGTTCGACATGAAACTTGTTGGCAGCTAATTAACTAGTTAATTTTGAACAAATTTTATAATGTTAATCTTTAACGTACGAAATAATAGTCAAGGTCAAACTAAAGTGGATAATACATTTTTCTCACAGTCAGCAAAATTAAGAAAGTTAAAGTTGTCAATTATTCTTTGATTTTCTTGTGTAGTATGTCATGAGATCTATTAAATTCTAAAATATTTTGTTCAACTCTATGTCAATATTATTTAAATGCTTTAATTTAACCACATCATCTGGGAAATTTATCCTTCTTTTGATTTCCATGCTTTTAATTGATTTGAAAATAAAAGAGAGTATAGAGAACACCTGACTTAAGTTGGCAGGATTTAACTCTTAGTATGTTTGGAAAGTTGTTTCAAAATGAGAATTCGAGAATTCATCAATCTACATTCCGCATGTTTACAAACATTAAATAGCATGTATTTCCAGTGTGTGCGCAGCGGCTGTTTTACACGAGTTTCGCGAATTGTTCCAGTATTTCAGCGAAATGACACTTGGTGTAAGTCTACATTGTTTTAGAGTAGTGAAAGTATTCTTCTCACGTTTGAAATGCTTCCAAATGTTCGACTTCCCCATTTTTTTACGTATGCCTATTACCTTACGAGATCTTAACAAGCGTATCACTGAACTGTGAATTCAAAATCTAAAGTTCTCTTAACTACTGCCAGGGGTCTGCCCTCATCGGGGATTCCCCGAAACATATGCATAATCGGGAATTTCCCGGTGCATACGCATGATCCGGAAGCCCCCACGTAAACAGAAAAAGTTGTTCAAGTAGATGTAGCAGGAAGCAATGTTTCTTCGCTGATTTGCTCGACCTTTGCTCTCTTATCCATTGTTAAGTTTGAGTTGCGTTTCTATAGCCCTAGATGTTGAAGAGCATTACTTCATTTGCTTGTTTTCGCGTAGCATTTTTCGTTATTTTTCTTAATGTAAGATGACCACTGACCCTATCCCACGTAAACATTAATCGTTTAGAGGTGGGCTAGTGGGTTGCATAAAGTATTTGTAAAAAATAAGTTTTAATAATAATATACTGTAAGTTGAGTTGTATTTAAGACCTTTAGGCATCTATGGCTCAGGACGGGATAGGGGAGGGGAGAGGAGAGGATGTGAGAAGGTAGTTGACCAGGGTCTATTTTTGGAGGTACCATCCGATATTTGCCTGAGGTGGCTGAAAAAAAAACTGAAAAAAGAAAAAACAATTCAGGATGGGTGGACGCTGGGATCTATCCCAGGACCTCCCGAATGCTAAGCCAACAACTGAGTTAGTGCCGCTTGGTAATGTAAGTGTAAGATTTCAAATGAACCACGTTAACACTGCAATGATCGCGCTTTTCAGATTACGTCTTTAGTCGCGCGGATCACTATTGTGATCCACAGCTTAATTTTTTTTCACACAGTTATATTTAAAGTACTGTATCATATGATGGGTGGAGAGTATAAAACAAAGTATAACGCACATTTTATTAACATTTTTTTTATTATTTAGAGAAAAACACACTTATTGATAAGACTTTTTGTAATTTTAACAAAACTTGTATTTCTTAAAAAACTTATAACACAGAAAAAATTTCTGTATCAGTGCGTCATCATAAATGGTTTATCAAGTATTGTTTGCCAAGTCTTTCATTCAAAACAGCTGTCACATACACTTTTCTGGTGGTCTGGACATCCCCAGTTGTAGCACTTTTCGCATGTCTTCTGTGTGGTTTTGTTTCGAGTTCTCCCACAGAGAAAACACCTTCCCATGCTTGAATGTCTTTGTCGAGATGGTGGAGGTTCTTCTACCGTACCGAGCAAAAGCTGTCCTCTACGTTTGATCTCCTTAGGAATACCTTCCATGGCAATACGTCGTTGTATTGCCGGCTTCATCAAATCGAGAGCCAAAGTCCGCAAAAAATCCTTTCTAACTACATCTGAGTAGGTTTGGTTTGCCCTGTAAATGTTAAGAGCATTTACTCCAGCCACATTCATGACATGAAAAAATAAAGTTAGTGGCCATCTACGGGAGTTTCTCGACACGTTTTGTCCAAAAGATCTACACCATGCTTGGTGTGGTTGTAGGTAGTTATTATGGCTGTTTTTTTTTCATCACCAGTGTCAGCATCAATTTCACCTGTATGTGCATAGTGGATATTACACAAACTGCCTTGTTTCTCACTGGTACATATGACATAAGCGTGCCGTGCCGTTATCTTGATAGCCAAACATACTAGATTTTGGTTCTCTTTCTTCATCAGCGAGGAAGCAAGCCGGAATTTCAGGTCTGTGCTTTCTCATGGTTCTAACAAAAGTCAGTTTTTTCTCTTTCAACAGCGCCTGAGATATGGGAAGTGAGGCAAAAAAGTTGTATTTCTGTGTGACCCGGATACCGGTTCTACAATACGAAGCACAAGGTCTTTCGTTTTGTTGCTAACTTCGTACGGTCCTGCAGGCTGTTTACCCACATATAACTTCTAAGTTGGTAGCATAAAAGTTAGATGCAGATACAAGGGAATAAACTTTTATGCCAAATTTGGCTGGCTTTTTAGGCATGTATATGCGGAAAGGGCATCTGTTGAATTATTTTCTTCTTTCATTTGATGGTTTAAATATTTGTTCAATTCATTTTTAATTGTTAGTAAAGGTAGGGTTACCAGCGTCCTGCTTTCGGATTACGTCTTCATTTTTCCACCTTGTCGTCCCGTCCTTCCTTCTTTTCTAAATACCTTCCTTTTCAAATCATCCTATTTTGTTATTATAATACTTTTATAACAAAGGTGTTTCCCTGAATCTAACGCAAACATTGAGTTTACTCCTTAATTTGTTGTCAGTGAGCTGACGAAAGAAATAGGCTGTTGTTATAGCTACATTGTCCTCTGGAATAACAATGTGGTAGAGGCTTGAAACTGCTTTTAGGCAACTTTGGGTTAGGCTACTGTTTCCATTTATATCTCTATCTTATGTTCACTTTTGATTATTCACTTATATTGAATGTAGTTTTAAATTTGAATTTAGTTTAAGTTCTTTCGGCAACTTTGGTTCAGCCCGATTTATGATGATGGGATAATTGGTGAAATTAAGAAAGTGGGAGGTAACGGGAAAACCCCGAGAAATCCCATGCACACGGTGTTTGTACATCACACAATGCCCACATGATACGAGCAGGAATCGAACCGGGAATATCACGAACCACAGGTGAGCGCTTTATCAATGAGCCACTGCGACCCGAAATGTTGTTTTCAAGTTCATGGGTTTACAAAGTTATGTGTACTTGCAATATGAGAAATAAATATAGACAGAACAAATTAAAATTATAAGAAAACCATAACAATATCCTTATGAAAGTTTAAGAACATGTTGAAAAAATGCCGGAAATCTCTCTCTCTCTCTCTCTCTCTCTCTCTCTCTCTCGCCTATATCATGGTGCTGCTAAAAAATAGTGTATTTTAAAAACACATTTAAAAAAAAACTCTTTACTCGCATCAACAACTTTGGATGACAAATAGACTTTTATATATATATATATATGAGTTCAAATTGACTAAACTCAAAAGGGGCGTTCTCACTTCTTCTTCTTAAACGGTATCGAAAGTGCCACTATTCATCTTAGCGCCCCTGGAAACTATGGAATATGGATTCGACATTAACATCGGTCATTTTCGATTACTTTTATAATGTCACTCCCTCCCACCCCCGCCCCAGGAATGAACTTGAACTGCATGCAAACTGTCACTATCCATCTCAGCGACCCAAGAACTGTTCATTCAAGACTAATATCGATCTTACCGATTATTTTTAAAATGTCACCCCTCCCATCCTCACCCCTAGGGATATTTCTTACCCTCCCCAGTATTTGTTTCCAGATTGTAAGTCATATGTGTACCAAATTTAGTTGAAATTAAAGCAGGGGTTACATAATTGTGCAGGAAAAATGTATTTTAAAGTGCTTGGCAACACTGACAAACTTGGGTGTTTGGGAGACGGGTACACCCGCAGTATGTTTTCTATAATATTGAATTATCTTTATGCCAAGTTGGTGTATATACTTCCAATGGTACAGAAACCATTTGAAAAATATATTTAGGTTGCCAACATGACGAAATTGGTACTTGTGGGTTCAAAGTAAAATGCAATAAAACTGATATGAAGGTCTAACAATGTACCAAAGAAAAACATGATTGGTACAGGTATTTAAGCGTGATGCGCGAACATACATCCAACCATTCATTTTAATTTCTAGGTTATAGATTTACATGTATGTGACATGTGTAGGTTGTTTCTCGTAAGATAATTTTATGCCTTTGTTTTTCCGTAAATTTTCAGTTTTCTGTTTTTCGTTTTCCGTTTTTTCGGAAAATATTTCGTCTACCGTTTCCAATTTTCCGGTTTCCGGAAAAAAATATTTTCCGTTTTTCCGGTTGATGTGGCCATCCCTAAAATGGTCCAGAAACACGAAGTTCTTTTATGCGTTTCATACTTTGATACAGTCGTGGCAGAAGGATCGGGATTCCAGGGTCTTATTGTATGTCCATCACAGCATTCGCCTGTCGAGACTGAGGAAAACGACTGAAAACCTATCAAGATGGCTGGCTTGAGCGGGACTCGAGCTCGCGCCGCACCCATTGTTTATCCAGAGTCGGCGATCTTAAACTTAGCCTTCTAGCCATGTTTTTCTGTGTAGTTCTGCTCTTTAAAATGTTTCCCTTTCAAACAGCAACTATGTAATATACGTAATCACAGTTTACAGGCTCAGATAGATAGAAAACCGGATGATTAAAGAACCAGTTCTTCTGACAGTTGTATGAATAGGATCTGATTCGTTCAGTTTTTCAATACCCCACTGGTCTCTTGTTTGTGTGACTCGCGCAGTTCAGTATGTTATTCAATGTGCCTATTATTTTTCCACAAATACTTCGCAGTTTCCAACTCAGATCTTAGATGTTTGCACAAAGCAATTCATCTTAAAAAAAAAAAAAAAAATGGAAAGAAGTTATGTATGAAACTTGTTTAAATTATACGTATCTCGAATTACAATTAAAATATAATCGAAACTTCCGCAAAGTGAGAAAAATCTAAATGTAGATGCAGCTTACCCAAATTTTACAGACCTTTCTCAGAAGAGAATTCTTTCAGATTTCCTTCGCTAGCGCGAGTTTTATGGTAGCCTGAAGTAGGGATATACCGAGATATCGGTATTGGCAAATTGACACCGATACATTTTCCGAACTATTTTTAATTTGTTTAATATTAACAGTGACACTCATCTTTCATGGGTCTCTTTAGACTTAAAATTCGTCTAAATGATTATCGATGGTATAATCGATTTCTTTATTCATGTGTACGCCTTTGATTTGCACTACTCAAATGATATTTTTAGTCCGTCCTTGCCAAAATAGTAGCTCATGTTAGAAAGAAGAATAAGTAACTGAAGGAAAGCCAAATCAAAGGTAACCTCAGTCAGGATGGCACACCCAGGATTCGAATCTCAAACGATTCAGAGGTTCCAGTGATGGAAAATTACTAAATTAGGTTCAGATATTTCGAAACTACTACAAATAAATGAAACTTCTGAATTAGACTTTTAGTTTGTAGTTTTACTAACTTTTTCGAAATTTGAATAGAGTTTACTTGTTAATATATTTCTTTCTGATGTTACTTCTTCGAAGTTATTAGAATTACAATCAAGTGACTTGTAACACCTTCCATTTACAAAGGAATAAGAATACCTCGGCGCGGAACTCCACCATGCCATCGTGGACTGCACTGTTAATCTGGGGGCGTATGCTATATGACTACAGTTTACTCACGATGATTTAACGTACTCATACTAGGCAGTAGCTTTTTGTAGAGTTTTAGCTAAGAATTGGATATCATAATTATAAAGTTGCGTTTGGGATTTATAGAGAACACATATCAATGAAACGATTGAATTCGAATGTGTAATGAACAAACTTTTATATACTAAGATAATTTAAATGCAAGTATTACCTTAACTTCCAATTCCATCAGGCAGAACATAACAACATTTACTACATAATATAATAATATTAATCATGCTACATGAGTGTGACTTTCAACTTACTTAATTCCAGTTTACAGAGGATAGGAGAGACAGTCTTAGTACAAATGGTGTGTGTGTATCAGAGCAGGCTAACTTCATGAGCAGAGATGGATCTTGGAGTACAAAGCTTTAAAACCAGAGTTGTAGATGTTAGTTAACGATGATATTGTCCAAGTCTTAGAAACACAGCCATTCTCGTGTCTTACATTACTCTGCGGTGCGAAAACAATTCCAAACTTCTGCACTTGGTGTAAAATTACAGGTCTATTTATTTGGAAGTTTCACTCATAGTTCATGACGACAACTAATCACAGTTCTCCTCGGGATGAGTGGCTAAGCTCTTCCAAGTCAATCACAATGTTACTGAAACTTTACTCTTGCTGTTCTGTCTCTACCGTCATTACTTGGTTGGCGATATCCGATCTGCTGTTTAGATGTAATATCGTATTTAGTTTGTCTTGCTCTGAAACCGTAAGGAATATTTGATATTGTCATATTCTCTTATTTTTTGTGTTCTTGCAACGTGACATTGAAATACAATCCGAGGATCCTGAGATCTTATGTTTCCTCTCTTCAACGTGATTGAACAACGTGACTTAGGAATATGAAACTCAGAAGATATGATCTTGTAACCTGAAACCGGTTACTGTCTTATGCAGGTAACTGACATAGACGGAGGTTTGCAATTATTGTAAAATTGCAATTATTGTTTGCACTATGTAAAATTATTGTTTGTTGAAAGATCACACATGCTTAATAAAATACAGAATAAAAATATTACTAATTCTTGGTTCGTGCCTCGGGTCTTAAATCTAAACATTTTATTATACATATATTTAAAACAGCATTAACACTTATTAAAGAAGTGTTACATAATGTCAATAATTATTAACAATAACGTTGAACTTCAGAGCTGGAAGAAAGTTTTCATCAAGCTTTTCGTATGTCATTTCATTTTTATTTTATTTTTTTAATGAACACAGCTTTTTTATATAAGATGGAAGTGTTCCAGATTTCCTAGGATGCGATGAAGAATCATTTTCTAGAAAATATGAATTCCGAAAAGCGAACTGAAATTGAAGAATTAGTTCATTATATAAAAACGAACGTTTAAAAAATGACATGAATTCTCGAGTTGCATTATAGTTTACTGATACAATGCGTATAACTAGTTAAACATTATTTGGAGAAAACTGTCACTGGTTAAAACCAAATAGCTCTAGAGTTGATAAATCATTTTAACGTTTTCAACTTCGCTTAAATAACCCTTTTATTTTTATTGTGATGTACACATTAACCTGTAGTTCAGCACGTATTATTTTATGAACAATAAAAATTTGTTACGATAGCACCCTTTGTATTATACGTATGTAATGGTGACTCGTAAATACAATGTAAGTAACTATCAAAATACATTATCACTCTGAATATCAACCACTGACACTTAGAATTAAGATTTCACTATGCAAGGATTTGCTGCTTTTTAATTCACTTTACGTGAGATGAACTAAGTTTAGAGGAAATATATTTTCTGTGTGTAACGTAATATGAAATTCTGCTTTATATTTTTGTATGTGAAATTTCGACCTTTATTACAATGTTGATAAATTCATTATTTTGAAAAATTCTTATAATATGTAGGAAATGTGTCCAAAAGTATCGGTATCGGCCTCTTCTGTATCGGTACATCCCTAGCCTGAAGATATTCGTTCGCAATTTTATTCCTGTATTCGTTCTTTATAAAATAGAAAGCACTGAAGGCTCTTTCGCAAATCACTATGGTTAAGAATTTGGTCAAAATAAGTATAGCAATATAATCGATTAAATTTCTCTTCGTCGACTTCTGAATTTTGGTAGGTGTTGGCTCAAAAATGTTTGCAATGAATTGCACTCGTTGAAGACTGTCTTCATTCGATTATCTTGTCGCATTTGCATTAATATAAATCGAATGCTACTCCAGGGAACGTCGCAGATTCTCGTAAATGCAGCTAGTAATTCTTACATTACTGATACCTGGTCATCATGAGTGTGCTTGGTGACCAGCTCTTTGCGTGCATATTCGAATGATAAACGGAAAACTAAATTGACGAAGAATCGACCGCTGAATACCCAAAATTATGGTTTCAACGAAACTGGGCCGCGGTGGCTCAATTGTACGCTCAGCTCTGGTGCTTGGGGTCGTCGCTTCGATCGATCCCTGCTCATGCCATGTGAGTTTTATGGTGGACAAACACCGTGGGCGTGGGATTTCTCAGGGTTCTCCAGTTTCCTCCCACTTTCTCCATTCAACCAATCCATTCATCCGGCCTGAGCCAAAGTTGCCCAATGGCGTTAAAAATTAAATTCAGATTCATATGAAACCAAATAAGTACATTTTTTTTTAATTATTTTTTTTTTCATTTTGGGACTCACCTTGCCACCCCTACCTCTCATCGTCGTTTGCTGAACTCCGCTTCGCGCGTCTGAGGGACGCAGCGAACAAAGATGTTCTCCACGGAGTTGGGGTGGGTCATCCCCGTGTTCTGTCTCCCTACCTCGGACCCTGACACGGCGTCGGGGTGCAGAGTCAGTAAGACCATTTCCACAGTTAAAATATAACAACAAAAAAATAGTAAAAATAAAGGAATTTAGGAGACGGGAGGGTTATGGGGATGATTCTTTTACCCAGTTCCCGATGGATAAACCTGGACCCTGTTTCGGAGGTTGGGGTGGAGGGTTAATTCTCTTTTATTTTCTTTATTTTCATATATATTTTGTTATACTTGAGTATACAATACAGTTTACATTTTATTTATTTTAGTTCTGTTAAGTTCTATATTTAGTTTTTTTTAACAAATGTCTTCTATTTATTTATGTATTTTTAATTATTTTTATTGTCGTTATTTCTTTCCCTTCCCTTCCCTTCACTTTTTTTTTTTTTTTTTTAGTTTCTTTTGGGTATTCTTCCACACATCCAGTCACACCACAATTCGTCGCGTTTTTGTTTATTAGTTATTCGCTTTTCTTAATCTTATTATTAGATTGTATAACAAAATTTTATTATTGCTTTGCGAATCTTCCTCCTTTTCTAGCTTAAAACTAATACTATAATTTTATTATGTGCAGAATCATTTATCAATGTTTCCATGAAAATTGCAATATACTTTATCTGTAACATGTTTCCTATATACTAATATTAATATTTATTAGAATTAAAAATAATTAAACTATCAACACAGTGCAATAAAACATATGCAGCTTGAAACAAAATCCCTTACAGTATTCGTAATAAAAAGTTAATTTCTAGTCCCATTTTATTATATTCTAATTCTATCCCTACTCTAACCTATCTCTATTCTAGAACACATTCATTCGCTCATTCACTTAGGTGGGGAAGTCCACTCTGAAGATCCAGGCCCTGGGCCGCTGGACGAATCCTCCAGATCCTTTGAATTGGGGCGGTTCCAAGGCTTCTTTCTTCTTCACCACACTGCCACATATAGACACTTCCACACAGCACTTCACACGCAATTATTTACATGGTTTCAATTTTCAAGTTTATTCTCCATCCAGAGGTATCCTGTCCAGACCGGCAGAACCTCTGGGGGAATTCTTGTTCAGTTATTAAACACATTATTTATATTAACACGCACTCGCAACCATTCGCACGCTACACGTCTCGCCAGGCGGCGGCTCATGTAATTTTAAGTATCCATGACCGTGGAGGGGATATCGAATCAACATAGTTCGATGAGATACCGTTCTTGTTTTTCCGCTCATGAGAACACGCCACCCGCCCGCCACCACGCCCGCTCCCGACTCACGCCCGACACACACACCCGTATTTATAATATCTACAGTACCTGAGTCGTCCAAAGTAAATGGTCTTCTTTTATTGGTTTCTTCGTTTATATTTTGTTTTATATATATGAGATCCTAGTAGAAAGTTGGTCTAGTAGGTATCTTTTTTGTTCTTCCCCAAGCATCTCTTTCACTGTTACTCCTCTTAGTTCCTCCCGCGTATCACTATTTGCTGGATGATGACCTCTCCTCCTTCATTCACTTGGTTGACCGGGCACTCGAGGACCACATGTTCAGAAATTGTTAGATGTCCACAGTTACACATCGGGGAGTTCACCTGTCCTAAGTCAAAAAGTTTGGCGTTGTACGGGCCATGTCCGCTTAGATGAACCACATCCTCATCTGGGTTCCAGTTTTTCCATGCAAGTCTATTAGAAATATTATCAATTATGCCATGTTTTTGCCATTTCGATGTTGTTATCTCATGTATTTCTTCTTCCGTTCTTGGCATTTCTTTGGCTATACCCAAGATTACATTTAGGGCCACCCCCGGTTTTGTCCTATAAGCCCCAGACATCCTCAGTAATATCGTCCTCTGTGCTCGGTTTAGTTTCTTAGCCAGTTTCTTGTTCTCAGTCAGTCGATGCGCCCACGCTCCATAAGTTCCTGTTGCGCATAATATCTGAGTATGATATAATTTAATTAGTTTCATTGGTACGCCAAATTTTGCTGTTGCATTTGTTATAAGTTTGTTTCCCATCTTGAGTATTTTTTTTATTTTTATTTTTTTGCAATATTCTCTATATGTTCTGAGAAGTTTAGCCTCTCATCTATAGTTACTCCTAGGTATTTAAATGTTTTCACTCTCTTTACTGTTTTCCCATTGTACTTTATTACTAGATTTCTTTCTAATTTGCCCTTCAGCATCATTATAATTTGTCTTCTCCACGGATACAGTCAGTTTATTTTTCTCGCACCAATTTTTGATAAGTGTCAAGTATTTTATTCACTTTGACTTGTAGTTCTCTTCTGGTAAGTACATCAGGCACCAAGCAAACATCATCAATAACATTATTGTGTGGCTCAGCAGCCCAAATGTGCTAAGACCACCCAGATGACGACTGTTCAATCAGTACAGTGTTATGTGGTCATCGCACTTCCGTCGCCGTATTTGTGGTTTCCTAGATCATGTTAACATGAATGAACAATCTCAAATGTGATAGTACTGAAAATTACGGAGGTCCCAAACGGAGGTTTTCCAGGGTTTCTCCTCAGTTTCATCGACGAATGCCAGGATGGTACCTCAGGTAAGACCGTGGCTGCTGCTTCCCCATTCTCTCCCCTACCCTGTTCCGGCCTGAGCCTAACATGCTCAAATGCGATGATTCAGATTGTCGCTGGCAGAGCTTGTCGTAGTTTTCGTGGTTAGCTTGATGTATATTATTTTGTTCGGGCCATTTTAGTATTCATTGACTTCGGCCATTCCCGATTATATGAGTGCATTGCTTTAAAAAATACACGAGGAACCATGCCACAGCCGATATTTAAACCCAAAACCACGAGGACGCTAGTCTGGCGTGTGATTTTCTAGATCTTTAGGCTTGTCTGTTTCAACATTCCATACAAGTTTAAGTAAAAGAAAGTCTTTAAAGTCTGATGATCATTAGTAATAATACAGGTTGTTCGGAGAACAATAGCCATATTTTCAGAGATGGCACATTCAACCGACCCGTAATGTTCCTGATCACACAAGTTGGCGGGCGACTCATGACGCACCTACACACAGTTGTTGAACATTGAACTGCAGTTGTTGCTAACGTCATTCCATGTTAAATCAACATACTTTTTAACAGAATGTAACAAATGCTCTCGAATTTTGTATGATTTTTATTTTATTGCTTGTACCCGTTCAGTATATCAGAAATTATTTTAAGATTTTTTTGACGCAGTGGTTTGTGTTCTATTAGCGTTCAAAAGCCAGAAAGACGGCCAAATTTTGCGTCTTGTTAATTTAGAAAATTTCTTATTATTCATCAATGATTTGTACTAGAGCTCAGAGAGAACTCTTTATAATGCTCTTGTAATAAGCTTTCGTTTGATATGTGACTTAATAGAATTACACAATATTTTTTTTTCCGAAAGTTATCCCGAAATTTTCAAATTTGATTTTCTCAAAATGAGACATCTCTGAAATTATCAAAGAATTCTTATACTTCCTTACAGCTACCATGAAAATTATAATGTGGGACGATAATGGGATCGCGAGATATAAAAAAAATATTTTCGCCATATACCTGCGGAGGAAAGACACTTATGGCACATTATTAAGAATTTCAATGTTATTTATGACCTTTGTTAGTGTTAGGCATCTATGGCTCAGGCTATTACAGGGTAGGGGAAAGGATGCAGGAAGAAGTCGACCAGAGCCTAAGTTCAGGGTACCATCCCGATACCATGCCGGTGTGACTGACAAGAACTCTGGGTCCACTTTATGAATATTTTATCACGAACTATTATACCTAGGTAATAGAGATAAGCAGATTGATCCGGTTCCTGATAGTATTTGAACTGGGTAACAGAATCTTGTAATTTGGACCCGGATTCGTATCTTACAAATTTAAACTGAGGACCTGGATCTGGTATTTCGAACCAAGAACCCTGATCGTCTAATGGGATGCCCGGATCTGAATCTTCTACCCGGCTCTAAGATTCACATCCTGGTATCCGGTTCGACCATCCGGATTCTCGGTTCCAGCAACCAGATCCGGGTCCTCAATTTCAGTTTAGAAGATTCGGATCCAGGCCCCGATTCCAAGATTCAGGTACCCTGTTCCATTGTTATCAGTACCCGCATTTGAATAGATTTGCCATGAACCAGAAATAGAAAACATACATTTATTGTTCTTGGCAAAATTTTTACAGTATTTCCTTGCTTTGGGTATACTTTGTCTTACACATCTAATCGTGTTTCAAACATGATTCTTGACATGAAAGAAAAATATATAGACCATCGAGGGTGCATAAATGCTTCGTTTCGGCGCTGTAGGCCGCCGATAGCATGGGGAAAAAACTTTAGAGATTGATATTTCCAATACTATTAACAATAGAACTGAGGTGTCATGGTACTCTTAAAGGCTTGAAATTTGCTTTATCGCAAAATGCAAAATCCAAATTGTGCAATGAGTGCCTAAAGGATTCCCCAAAGGAAAAATTACATTCCCTGAAAATCTCTAAAGGTGGATCGAAAAAAGCATGAATGGGTCAACTTCCTACCAGGTAACAATAATTCGTTTGCGCTAGGTCGATATCTCAAGTACATTTCCTTCGTGGGACGATTTTTTTTTTAAGGATTTGCAGTTGCATAACAAAAGAATAAGAATTGCATAAATGAATGTTTGGTGTATTTCTCAGTAAAAGAGACTGTCATTGTCCTGTTAAATGGCAGTGATTACGTGTATCACCAGTACTGATACGGAAAGAAGTCTCATTCATACTTGTTTCGATCCACTATTTACTCCGGAGAATGTCTGAAAATTCCCTATTTTCTTTTCGGAATCTCTTGCGTATCCGTTGCACAATTTTGCAATATGTGTATTTTTGGATAAAGCAGGTTTTTGAAGTCTTTGAGGGTACCGTGCCGACTCAGTTCTACTCTTAATAATTCTCTTGGAAATATCGTTTTACAGTTCATTTTTCCACGCTTTCGGCAGCCTGTAGCACCGAAACGAAGCATTTGTGGACCCTTGATGGTTCATGTCAAGAGTCCCGCGAGGCGGGTTTGTCGGTGTTACTTTGCAATACTCTGTATACTGGTTCGTAATAAAATATTTATAAAGTAAACCCCGTTTTTTTTTTTGTCAGTCACACCGGCAAATATCAGGATGGTACCCTGAACTGAGGCTCTGATCGACTTCTTCCTGTATCGTTTCCCCTACCCTATACTAGCCTGAGCTATAGATATCTAACTTAACTCTATGGCTTATGGAACTCGCAAGTTCATCGCCGTAGTAACAGACGTTCGCCATTGGATTCTATCTTGGGCAATATCAAGTCAGTTTTCATCACGAACACCTACTTCTCGAAGATCTCTTCTAATATTGTCCTCCCAACGACGTCTCGGTCTTCCCTCCTTCCATCCGGCCTTCCAACCAGGATAGAATATAATATTCGTTTTTCCCCATCCGAGCTACATGGCCTGCCCACCTTAGTCGTCGCTATTTCATTATTTTTACATCTGGTGAATCGTACAGTCCTTGGAGTTCTTCATTATGCAGTCTCCTCCACTCTCCAGTCATCTCGTCCCGTTTCAACCCGTATATCTTTCTCAAAACCTTATTTTCAAATACACATAATTTATGTTCATCTGCTAGGGTCGTTCTCCAACTTTCGCAACCGTAAAGTATTACCGGCAGAATAACGGTTCTATATATTTTCAATTTCAGTTTCCCTGATATGAATCGCGATGTTAGCAGATTTTGAGCTATAGATACCTAACACTAATAAAGGCCATAAATATAATTGAAATTCTTAATATGTACTATAAGTGCTTTTCCTCCGCAGGTATATGACAAATATATATATATACCGTATTCTCGCGTCTATAAGCCGCACATTTTTTTACAAAAATGCAGGTAAAAATTCAGGGTGCGTCTTATACACGCGAATGATTAGAAATACATAGAAATATGTGGCAACGCAACACCGCGTAATCAAGGGTGCAACTTGTACACATACACATTCTTTTCCTAAAACTCTTCGAAATATTCAGTTTTTCCTATACAAATACCCAAGAATTACTGACTAAAACGGATGTATTGTGCTGCCTCTAGCGTCGGAATTAGGAAGCAAATGTTCACGCGGCAAATAATGCTTTTTGAAGCGAATGGGCAGGCAGCTACAGATCTAGCGGGCGGTGATACAAACACATGGCAACACAGCAACGTGTATTTAACGACTGAGAAAAAAAAAACATTGTTGTTGGGAGAACGTTACACGGGAATTCGAAGGAAGATATCAGGCAAACGATTTAGCTACGTTGAACAGTTTAAATTCAAAGTTGTCCGATTCTCTGAGCAAAACGGAAACCGAGCTGCGGCACGTCATTTTGACGTGGATGAATCCAACGTGCGTCGGTGGAAAAAGCAGAAGAATGAACTACAAGCAACAAGCGGCAACAGAAAGGCATTTCGTGGAAAAGCAGCTAAGTATCCACGGTTGGAAGAAAATGTTTTGTCATGTGTGAATGAGCAAAGAAGTTGTGTTTTTGCTGTAACTGTTGATATGATACGTTTCGAAGCTCGTGAGGAAGCTTCTCGGATGGGGATAAGCCGTGATAATTTTCGAGCAAGTGCGGGGTGGTGTGCACGTTTTATGCGTAGGAATGGTTTATCACTACGTCGTAGGACAACAGTTGCACAATGTCTTCCGGAAGACTTTGACGACGAAATTTTGAAATTTCAGAGATACGTTATTCGGAAGCAACAGGCTAATGGGTATACGTTGTCTCACATCGGTAACGCAGATCAAACGCCCATTTACTGAGACATGCCTATGTCTATTACAGATGCACCAAGAGGCTCGCGAACAGTAAGAATCAGGACTACAGGTGGTGAGAAGCAGCGATGTACTGTTATGCTGGCTGTTCTGGCAGATGGAAGAAAACTGCCACCGTACGTTGTGTTAACAACGGATGACTGTACCGAAAGACTAACTGCATGGTATTGTGGTGCGTGCGCAGGAAAAGGGATGGCTGCAAGAGAATCTCATATTGGCCTGGCTAGAAACAGTTTGGAGTAGAAGACCTGATGGTTTGCTGTAACTTAAGAGCTTGTCAGTTTGGGACAGCTTCCGATGCCATGTGACTCCTCGAGTGAAGATAAATTAACGGAGTTGAAAAGTGATGTTCCTGGGGACCTAACTTCCATCCTCCAACCCCTTGATGTTACTGTTAATCGCTCCTTTAAAAGTTCATTCCGGAGATTTTATAACGATTGGATGAGTACAGGAAATCATGACCTTACACCAAAAGGAAAGATCAAACGTCCCACTGTGCAGCGTGTGTGTGAATGGATCCTGGCAGCCTGGGAAAGTGTCAAGCCTGAAACAACCGTTAAAGAATTTTTGAAGTGTGGAATATCCAATGCTCTAGACGGCTCCGATGATGACATGCTGTGGAATACCAGCGATAGTGATACCGGTAGTGAAGCCAAATGTTCTGGTGGTATCGACAGTGACAGTGAATAAGAGGTGAATAATGTACCGACGAAAAATGTAACACAGAAAAAAATGTTCCTTTTGCAAAAAAATAAAATTTTTGTCTGAGTGTGTACGGTATAAGTACTGTTTTCATTTTAGCTGCTTTCAAGTCTAGAAATTTTAGGGTGCTGTTTATACTGGATATTTTTTTTTCTGAAATTATATTCGAAATTTTAGGGGGCGGCTAATAATACACGCGAGAATACGGTATATTATCTCGTGATCCCATTATCGTCCCAAATTATCATTTTCATGTTAGCTGTAAGAAAATATGACCAACATATAAGATTTTTTTTTTTTTTTAAATTGTGATGTCCGATTTTGAGAAAATCAAATTAGAAAATTTCAGGAAACAAAATTTTGTGCAATTCTGTTAAGTGACATATCAAACGAAATACGGTTCGCTGGTGATCCTCCAAAGATTGACTGACTTCCCATATATTTCCTGTCACCGTTCAATATCATTATCACAATCAGCGTGAATTCATACGGCAGAAAAAATGTACAGAAATAAAAACCTTTGGGGAAAGCATAAATACAGAATCGTCTTACATACGTGTCTTCAAGGGGTCAAAATAGCGAGAGGTGGTAGTGTAATTTTAAGAATGTCACAAGGAAAGAGACTTTAACAACAACAAAAAAATGTGATCTTTTTTAGAATTGAGAATGAGCCTTCAAGGTTGTTGCTTTCGTTAAGTGGAATCATTTTCCTCTAATTAATTAATTTAAAAAAAGAAGAATATCAAAATTATTTTGTCTCCAGGGAAACTGCGTTATGACTGGCGAAAAGCACTGCTGGAACCCACTTTTGAAATTGACTGATTTCCGGGCCCCTCGGAAGAAATACTGACGTGACTTGCGGAAATGATGATTTCTTCTCTAGGCTTCGTAGCTATTGTTCGACGCAACCGAAAATAGCAGAACTTTTCCTACCTTTAAGATATTTAGAAAAGCAATCATTATATAGGATCATTTTCATATTTTACTTTAAAAGGAACAACTAGCTAAACGGCCTAAGTATGCTTATTCTCAGAAAAAAAAAAAAAAACGGTAACTCCCGTTTCAGAAACAAAAGGATCAAACATTAGTATCAACGAAGCAACATCGTCCCTGAGGTTCTGCCTCTGGTCCACCACGCACCGTCCATCATCTCGCACGCTTACGCCATAAGAAAGGGAACAACCACGCTATTAGTGATGAGCAAAAGCAAGACCAAGACCGTAGCAGTCTTGGTCTTGGTCTTGCTCGCCTAGTCTTAGTCTTGCTTTAAGAATTTTATACATTTCATACGTAAATTTTACACCGGATATAGGGAATAGTAAAAGCTATGCGTATTATTGCCTGCCTTAATGCGTCAGTAGTAACGGAAATACATTTTTAATGTATTGTTTATCTTCATGTAAGTGTACAGAATAGAACTACCGAAGTTCAATGTCGCTTTTATTTTGAACAACTTCACTAACATTTTATTAGCTTACTTGCTCTTTGAGGCACACAACTATGGTTCGTAAGCTTTGACAGAGTGCAATCATGGGTTATCGAAAATGATGTTCAAAATAATTTAGACATTGAAGTTCTTACCTTGGAACAATTCATAGAATTGTGCTCTCTGTCATCTAGCCACTGTTCCAATTATTTACCATTCTCCGTGCTCCAGGTAAGTTCCAAAGGAAGACCAAACATACACGGATATTGTGTTTAACTAAAACTTAGAATTGTTGTTTTCACCTAAGAAGCACTCATGTCCACAAACCCAGACAATTGACTATAATGAGACTAATCATGTCTCAAGCGAGCTCTGGCAGAAGAGTGATAGAAAGTATAATTACTTACAAATTTGAATTTGAATTTATTTAAGCCTAACAGGCATCTATGGCTTAAGGCTTGGGACAGCAATGGCGAAGTTAGCGGCCAGGGCCTTGAGTTAATGTACCATCCCAGCATTCGCCTGGTGGGACTGAAGAAAACTCGAGAAAACCTCAGCCAGGATGGCCGGTCGCGGGATTCCATCCACGGGCCTTCCGAAGGCAACGCCAGCGCTCTACCAACTATTGCTTTGTTTAGATTACTAACATTTTACGATGGTAAAACTAACTTGCGTTCAGACTACCGAACTTAACTTGGTTATCGTGCTTGTTCTACCATTGTCTGTAAAGAAACAGGTTGGCGTTTCCGTAGAGTAAACTTTAATCTGCTTGTTACACGAGAAAGGATTAAATTATAAAAAGAAGAACGCAGATGAATTGATTGTAGCTTCACATTTTGTATTCTGCCATCATTCTTTTATATTTTAAAAGTGATACGCATCACTATTATACTATATATTTCGATAAAGAAAGAAAGAAATTCACCAAGTGAGCCGTGCCTAATGACAAACTTGCGTTTAGACAGCCGTTTCTTACTACCGTTACAAGATAACCGTCGTAAGATGTAAGCATAACCTACGGCCGCTCGGTAAAATTACTTGCGAGTTTGTGGACCAATACTTTTCTGTGGAACAAATGTATCAAAGTAAACCTGCTGAATTTTTGAAGCCTTTCTGTGCTCAATACAAGCCCACACGCCTGTTACCTCTATCTAACTCTAAAGTAACCTTTGCGTTGCATCCAAAACCATAACCCACATCTGGTAATATTCCTCCCGACTTTATCTACAGGTGACAAACAATTACCAAGTGTACTTCGAAAAATTGTTTTATTCAGATTCAATTCTTCGTAGCATAACACATAGAACAGAACTCAGTTTTCAATAACACATATCAATAGACATTTTATAAAATCGACTAGTAGCTTAGAACACAGACTTGGTTACACAAATCAGTACAGACTCCGAACTGACCATAATCCACCTTTATCGGAATCAATATACGACAAACCTAACATCAGAAAAGCCAGGACATCAGACATTCTTTTGCCCTTTATCCAAATTATCCTTAACAGAAACTTTTTCCTTCTATTGTAAGTTTAGTGTACAGTGTAAGTTTAGTTTAGTATGCTACAGTAACAGCAGCATGATTCTCAGATAAACTCACACGGTTTACACAACTGGGAACACTTCATTCCAGCGGTATTTTTACAGAAGCCAAAGAAATTCAAGTGAAGGATTTAATGATTTCCCCTTCTTTCCACGTTCTAAAAATATTCAAATAGTTCGTGTACAAGACTCTTGCAGGCTGGTCTTGGTCTTGCATCGGTATCCCTGGTCTTGCATGCAAGACCAAGACTCTTGTGCTCATCACTACTGACGCTATCCCTCCTCCAGATGCTGCTAAAGAACTCAAAACTGGAGTAGAAGCCTTCTTTTGATTGGAGGATGTAAAACACTAAGAAGACGAGGGATGGCACTGCCAAATCTAGTAACAACGATTTTTGTAGCTATAACAAGATAAAAATTAAAATGTTGAATAAAAATTACATAAGGAAAATTACAGTTCACACATATACATAGATCAATAACAATTTAAATTCCTCTCATTTTGATACCAAACAACACATACTTACATTTAAATTATACCTTTTACATTATATATATACAATCGAAAATTAATATAGAAATATTATATCCATTTTTTCATCTACCTCTTAACTTAATTACTTAAAGAAAAACTATATAACTGGCCACTTATTACTACACTAACAAGGGAAGTAACAATGAGCTCATATCGAAACCTACCTTAAAATTTCACGCAGAGGAAGTAAGTTCCACAGAAAGAGCATACACAAAAAATCAGCTGCTCTTTTGAACTGGAAATACCCGAAATGGCATGTTGAAATGTCGCTCACCACTGTCGGCAAGTGCACAATAATAAGTGCAATACAACCCCTTGTAAACTGCGTGTTAATGAGAAAAAGTGAATAAACAACGTGGGTACATACTAGACCTAGGGGAAGTCGTATGGTAGGGTGGACCTTGACGGCGACCATCTTGAATTCAGGTCAAGTTTTTAAAATAGGAATAGGGTAATGTGATACATGATTTTGTACTAGAATTTAATTAGAGAAACAACGGTGACGTTAGTTTTAAGATACGCACAGGTGATAAAATGTTACAGGCATATTTATTGTTTATGGTTCCGTTTTGTACAAGTCCCTTACAATACAACGCTTTCTAAACTGCGTGTTAATGATAAAAGTCGGTGATAACAACATGGTGGATATATATGAATTCGAGAGGAAAGTCCATGATAAGGGGAAACGTGACAGCGGCCATCTTGAAATCCGCAATCTTGAATCACACAAATTTTGTAACTAGAAAGCATAGCTTGCAACACCTCATTTTAATAGCGAATGTTCTCATCCAATGGTGCGCTTATTTGTGCTCTATCAGCACAAATAAGCTGAGCGTTGTATTGTAAGGGACTTGTGCACAAAAGAAACATAACAATTAATATACCTGTAACATTTTACCACCTGTGCGTAACTTAAAACTAACGTCACCATTGTTTCTCTAATTAAATTCTAGTTCAAAATCATATATCACATTAATTAACCTATTCCTATTTTAAAAACTTGACCTGAATTCAAGATGGCCGCCAAGGTCCACCCTACCATACGACTTCCCCCTAGGTCTAGTATGTACCCACGTTGTTTATTCACTTTTTCTCATTAACACGCAGTTTACAAGGGGTTGTATTGCACTTATTATTGTGCACTTGCCGACAGTGGTGAGCGACATTTCAACATGCCATTTCGGGTATTTCCAGTTCAAAAGAGCAGCTGATTTTTTGTGTATGGTCTTTCTTTGGGACTTAAGGTAGGTTTCGATATGAGCTCATTGTTACTTCCCTTGTAAGAAAATTATTTGTACAACACACTTGTTTTAAATTACACTGTATCCATTATAATATTTATATATATATATTTTTTTTAAATAGTGAGGTTTAGCCTATTTTACATATGCTACTTCCACAGACTACATGAATTTATGAAAACTGGCTCTGAAAAATAAAATCCTTAAACTATCGGTTAATACTGTATTATGGTATATTCCCGACCTAGCCGATAGCGGTATAACGCAGTTTTACAGTAATTTTTATCAAGTATATGGTAAGTTCGTTGAGTCCACATTTTTCCAAAGGCAAGTGGAAATTTGCTTAGTAAATAGATCGTAAATTGTACTAGAGAGAGTTGTTACTAGAAAGAGAGAGAGAGTTGAGAGTACATTAGTTGCGTACATGACCTCAGTTGGAAATTAACCAGCTCAAATTGTGTTGTAAATTGAGGTTTCTTTTCTTTTCTTTTTAAAAAAGTTTGTGGTCGTGAATATTTCTCTTGTCCAAGAGTGCTTGAAACATCCTCCCCCCCAGTCCTCGTCAGAAAAGTATGTAAAAAAAAGAGAAAGAAATCAGAGTTAAAACAATTGTCATCGTCTATTCAATAAGATCAAAATTAATCGAGAATTTACACCTCAACGTAGGTTTACAACAGTTTGGGGAACAAAAATTGATAGAACACATTCATATAGGTCTACCCACAAATAATTTCGCTCACCCGATATTTCGGACTAGATACTCGCATGTTACGTGTTCTCAGACTTAAAAAAAAAAAAAAGATAAACCAGTGGTTTTTAACCGCGGACCGGCACAAGTCCGCAAGACTATTGTACCTCCTAGTGGCAAATTAATATATTTCATTATTTAACACTTATTTTGTATATTTCGACAGTTCAAATTTGAGATTGAAGTTTACATTTCCTTTCCAAAATAACTAGACTGAAGATGTGCTGACATCTTTTGAACGTCAAATAAACCTCTAACTTGTTCGGATCCTTGAAAATGTTCCCCTAAAGTTTGCCTGTTTGTGAGCATGAAAAGGTTGAAAAACACTACGACGAAGGACGTCCACAATAGACGTACCGAGAAACTGAAATTGATGCCAAAAAAGAAGTTTCAGAAGTGTATCTAAGACTTGTAAAAGAGATGTAAACAGTATGTGGACATAGGAAGTGAACTTTGTGTACCCTTACATTGTTGTCAGCGTGATAATTTTGTAGTAACAGCAGTCCCATTATTTAATTGGTACATTTTGTGTATAAACATTTTTTATACGTATTTATGTACAAGTTATATTTCCTTTGCCGTGGGAGGAGTCGTGTTGCTCTACTTGCCATATTTGTGAATGGGCGGTCCCATCTTATCAACCCACGCCCCTACAAGTTGTCATTGCCTTGAAGGGGGTCATCTTTTCATTGCTGTGTGCCCTTGCAATCCTGACCAAGGCGGAGTCAATTCAGATCTGGTCGACCTACGTACTATTGGAGCAAGAATAATGTATGGGTCACGTCTTACTGCACACAATGATTATGGTGTAGTTTATTGGAAGTAAAAGGCATATGAGACGCTCTGTATGAGTCAGGTGAAGATCCGTTTTCTATGCGTATAAAAACTGGCACTGTTTTTCTCTAGAATTTACACCGAACTTTTTTATGGCGGTTTCTATTTTGCGAAAATTCAAGCGATTATTACTCGAAGCTTCATTTTGGTGTATTTTTCAGTTTGACACGTAGGCCATTTACATATTCCTGTTTAGATTAGATCCCTGTAGTGCTTACATGTTCACCGGAATCGAACTCAAGGACCCTTTTCATAGTGTGAGATGTCCATAATAATTGATGATCATTAATGGTAGTTATTTTAATAGACCGGAATTTTAACATCTGTGCAGAGAGGGCACTATGGGCGGATTTACGGGGAGGGGGGCATTGCTTTCCCCAGTCATTTCAGTATTACTTTAAATGTTCAATTCTAAACGGTAGCTTTTAAAGTAATTCCCCCCCCCCCCCC
>JAGDQP010000600.1:77206-152519 GCA_022664845.1 Lepisma saccharinum | reverse complement strand
AAAAAAAAAATAATAACTTAAGAATTTTCACAAGAAAGACGTCAACATAAGAAGGAGAACTTCTTTCACATATTGCTTTCATAACAGTGTTGACTGCTAATTAAATGGGTGGTAATGAGCATACCTAATTGGTGTAATTTTGGGTATAAGGTGAGATGTGAACCATCGACAAGTGAGATGTCAAATCAAACGTACGCAATAATCCTTGTCATCTCCTTTTTGGAACATTCAATCGTAGCACCCAAAGAAAGATCTCCAAAAGACATACTTCAAAAAACTAATGCAGTTCTCAGTCCATCGGGCACCATATGTGACGTAAGCCTTTTGTGTAGAGAGCCGAGAGGAGAGGTGATATGGCATCACGAGTAATCAAGCGTAGCGTAGCACACAACACATGCGCAAAACAGACAACTACTGCAAAAGTGGCGCCCCAAATTAGTTGATTGACGTACTACCACTACTGATTGAAGCTTTTGGTTGCAGTCAACTCATGTTGACTTTATGACGTCAGGACTTATGTAGTAACGTATGACGTCATAAGCAATTGACTTCAAATTTGTGATGTGCTTCAGTATCACGCAATTACCATGAAGCATATAGGAAGTTACCGATTTGTACATACGTTACTTATCAGCGCTTAGAAGCTTAGAGATTTTCATCCTTCATATAATTCAACTATAGATACAGGAAAGAAACTTGGAAGACAATATAAAATTAAAATGTACAGCGCGAGATCGATCAATATTGGCGCTGTTGCCAGCATTGTAAGATGTACTGAGCAAAATAAAATTACCCTAAACGGTTTCTTCTTCTTTGCTAAAACAATTTTAGAAAGAGGAATCTAGTTTCGATTAATATTCTATATACTAAATCATTCTTGTGTTAGGGTCTTTGCTGTGAGTAACATGAATTACTTTGGTAATGTTTAATTTTCATGGGCAGTCGTAGTTCAGTTAGTAAAGCGTTCGCTTTTCAATCGGAAAGTCCTAGGAACGATTCCAGCGACTACCCATCCTGACTTGAGCTTTAAACAGTTGTTTTGCTGACTCATAGGGAAATGTCGGGCTAGGCCCTATCCGACTTCCTTTCAAAATCCTCTCCCCTACTCTATCCCGATCTGAGCCAAAGTTGTCTAAAGGATATCAGTAAATTCAAATTAAATAAAATTTGTCTCCAAATATTCGAAGTATTTTCTGGACAACGTTTTCCCGAGCAATATTTCAAAACAAGAAAACGTGAATATATCCCCCTGTGCGATAGGCATGGTGGATGGTGGATGTGGAGGTAGCGTCCCAGCGGTCCAAAATATTCTAGATCTACGGTACAAAGTGAGGTGCAGTGGTCAGTCCCACGTTCGATCGCCTTTACCTTCCCAAGGTGCCCAGGAATACCAAGGCCACTCTGGTACTAAATTTGATAGGAGGCTGAGTAAGCCCCAGAGCGCCACGCATGGGAACACCGCGCTATGGTTTCCTGGCAGGGATTTGAACCCGTGCCTTCCGATTCGTAGTCAGACGCGCTACTGCCTGAGCCACTGCGACTCATATTTCAAAACAAGATATAGAATAAAAGTTTTAGATTTGCATGGAGGCAATCCATCTTTCTTCTTGCAATCGTAACTCTCCCACCTGTTGAATATTTTATCTTCCTAGTCCTATATCTGATTCCACTTGTTATTTCTCTGAATAATTCTGGTTACTCAATCGCTAACTTTACTAAAACGTTGGTTCAGTCTGAATGTGGCTATGATTGGAGCTGAACCGAATCGACTAAGCTTAAAATGTTTTTTTTTTTTAAATTGGTTTCAAAAGCAAGTCATGTACACAAAAGAATTATAGAAATATGTGTAGAAACAAAGCAAAAAAATAAAAGTACTTACCAAGAAGTTTGGTAACAGCCCCTTGCTGAGTCAGCATATGCTGTGCTAGGTCATAATGCCGTAATCCGAATCGTGATAACTCGAGTAGTCGTTGCTGTGACACTAACGACGCCAACGGATGAGTTCCATAGAGTTCCCTAAGTGGTGGTGGGATTGAGCTCGACGATGGGGCGACAGACCCGCTAACTGGTGGTGGCACTAAATAAAGAAACAGGAAAAGGAAACCATATTAGTTATGATATGTTGATAACGATGTATCTTAACAAAAGCATTTATAAATATCCTTAAATTTAGGCAATACACATAACTGACGTGCGTTTTGTGTTGTTAGTACAAAGGGGCCATCATTCCTAGAACTAACATATCTTTTTTTTTTAAGTTTTCGTTTTATCAATAGTATTTCTGATCCGTATCTTTGAATAACACTTATACATATAGACGGCCACCATTAGATCACCTTGTCCATGGACTTTCAGTCATATACTTGCCTCCAGGTAGAACATCCAGTCCACAGTTTCATATTTATATGAAGAAAATACTTTCCGATCACTCCAGAATTCCTGACAATTTCCCGTTACAAAAGTTAATATATATCAGGGACATTTTCCTTCTTCGTCCCGCTCCGATCCGGATAGGAATTCCGCACACCCCTAATTAATGCTACAGTGCTAACGAGCTTTTCCGTTTGTGTGACTTAAACAAGTACATATCCGCTTTCGGCTGTATTCACCATAAGTTACGTCAGATCATGGGGCCATTTTGATTGGCTATGGTGAGAAAAGTGTCACACAAGAAATGGGGAACCTTCTTCTATACTCACAATGTTTTAGAAATTTATATAATTATTTGTGGCATTCCGTATTCACATACTGAATGCTACACTTTGTGTAACGTCGAGTGTTAGTTACCTTCTGATACGATCATAATGCGTACATATCTTGTGACTATCAAAGTGCGATACAAAATGGTACAGTGTAATTCTGTATTCGAAAAGAGATATTTATGGTAATAATAATTTATGTACGCTGTGTATTTATTTACAAATGTGGCTGCGCTTGTGTGTGTTTATGTGTTAGTGAATCGCACACACAGTCACACGCACAGAGAGAGAGAGAGAGAGAGAGAGAAACAAGGAGGAATAATACATCCGCAGATGTATTCCATGTGCAAGTTATATTAAAGAAAATTGCTGAGGCTTGTTTTCTGGTTTAATCGCATGATTTGCAGTCAAGTGTGTGCGTGATTTGCGGTTTCAGATATGGGAGGAAAGGGAGAGAGAGAGAGGGGAGAAGAAGATAGAAAACAGAGGTCTTCCTCTTGATTTTCTTGTCTCTTTTGTATCTCCAATTGGGAGCCTCATTTCCTTTTGATTTATTGTAATCAATACAATGACTAGACCTTTCGCCCTCGCTACCAACATGATATTTTCATGTTTTCACAAAGCGTCAGATCACAGAGCTTCCACTAAATTGTGACTACTTCAGTGCTAGTGTCTAACACGTCTCTGCTGTTTTACTTACATGTCTTTATTCGACTGGAATACTTTCCTAGAATTTGTAATTTGACTAGTAGTAATAATTAATAATTTAATTAGTATATAATCAGTGTAACCAGCAGAAGTATAGATAGTGTCAAAAAGTGGTAGTAGAAAATCATTAAACTTTAGTACTTGGAGAAATTATAAAAATAGATTTACACAGAAATAATGGTGAAAGCTTCGGGAGGTGATTTTTACATCAAAACAAGAAGAGAAAAAGTTCATTTGAAGTAATTCAAATTTATGCGTAGTTTCGAAACTACACGCTCAAAGTTACGGGGGGCGTGGTCACAAATGATGCCATATCTCGACAAATTATGGATTAGTTAGTAAATTATAATCAAAGAAGTACCCAATACATTATTTATGTCATGGTTATGATTGGCAAATGCAACTTAAAGGGGAATTAAATCCTTGTTCTTTTAAACCAGTTATTTCCTTGACAATGAAATTTTTACATTACGAAATCTGTCTACGCGGCACTCCCTCAATCATAAACGTAGCTTAAATAGATGTAGTGGGTACTACATGAATTTTGATTTTCTAAACCGACACTGCTTACATCATTATGTGCCCAGATATCACGTCATTTGTGACGATTCCTCGGTAACTTTGAGCTCCTGTAATTTTCAAACTACGCATAACTTCTTTAAAGGAACTTTTTCTTCTTCTTTTGATTTAAATAATCACCTCTCGAAGCTGGCACCATTATTTTAGGGACACCCTGTATAATATGTCCGCTATATAAATCCAAAACTCAAATTATGGCTTCCGCTTACAAAGCAATCTTCCCTCGGGTACTATTGATTTTGTATTAAGTAATATTGTCTTTTTGCAGCGAACACTGCAAATATAGCTCATGTGACTTATGCTGTTTTGAGTTGGATTATCTCGTGCACCCACAGTCAAGCGATCAAGATTTCTTGCCAACAGGAGAAACAGATCAAATAAAATCAATTCTTTAAAATCACCGAGCAGCAAATTCTGTGGAATAAAAGGTAAACACGCTGAACCAGTTAGCTTACTCCTAACATTTATTCTAGCCTATAAGCGAGAAATATTAACCTTTTTTTTTTTTAATCTGATTTATTTTCTTCAAAGAAAGAAAATAACGCACACTTTTTCCTTTGTTACTATCCAAAATATGAAGAAAAATGGGAAACAATAAATTCCAACTTCCCGTCCTGCTCTGTGATACTTACCCCATCCCCTCTTCTTTCAAAAATGATTAAAAAAAAGTTAAAAAAATATCCCTCACTTACTTCTTTCATGACATTAATATAACATCTGTATTGCATAGAATCCTCCAAATCTCTCGTATTTCTTTGTCCTCTACACACACCCCTACCTTCAAGCCCTCTGACTATATTATTGTAATAAGCGTCTGTTTTGCACGTGACACTTGGAAACTTAGCATTTAATAAATATTAATTTTACGTTTTTAATTTATTTAGCATGACTGAAACAGGGACTACATAACAAAATGAATAGTATTCGTATACCTCTCCAGTTCCTTTTATTTATGATATTGAAGCGCCTTCCATTAATCTGTACATTTTACCGTTTTATTTTATTTTAAAATAGAATATAGAACAATCTTATTTCCAGCAAAATCAATATTTACATAAAGCGTTCTCATAGACAGTATTATCGTATGCATTGGCACCATATATAATATATAAAAAGCACTTTATGTAAAGAGCAAACTTGGTGATATAGAACTCAATGGTTCTCAAGTGTTTTTATTTTGGGGCATACCTATTTATGTGTCCAACGTACCATGGAATTCTTATATTCCTGCTAACCTTTCCTATCCTTGTACTGTTAAAATAACGTTCGGACAGATGCCTATGGAAAAAGTCAGGAAACTGGCTTGATTGGAACGTGACTAACAAAAGTAAGAAACCCTTTAGTTTCCATTAATATTCGAGCAAAGAATACTTAAAGATTGTCTCTACTATTATGTAGGTCCACAATCTGACTGAAAGAAATTTCTAGACTTTTTTGCAATACTATTACCATCTAGACGTTGTGACATTACGGAGAATGTTAAATTATATGGTCAGTTGACGCACATTTTGTCATTATTGTGGAGAAATTGTACGTATTTCTAGTCTTTTGTCCATGCCACATGAGCTTTTAACATGATATGTAATGGTCTCCCTTCATTACTACTGTTAATGTCAGTGACTTCATTACTTTTATCCAGAATAGTAAGGACAAAATGTACGTAAACAGACCATATAATTTAACATTCTCCGTAATTTCACAGTGTCTAGACGTGACCATATAATTTAACATTCTCCGAAATGTCACAAGTTCTAGATTTTAATAGTGTTGCAAAAAATACTAGAAATATCTCTCACTGCACAAGAATCGTCGCAATGTGAACCTGCATAATAGTAAAGAAAATTTCTAAGTATTCTTTCTTTCAATATTAATGGAAACTGAAGGGTTTCTTACTTTTGTTAGTCACATTCCAAAGTTGCCTGACTTTTTCCAGGGAACTGGCTGAAAATTGTTAACAGTGTGCTAAGTTCCATAGTACTCTATTTCTTCTAGGTAGTCAGTAGGCAGTAGCAGCAGTCATTAGTATAATACAACGTATCTCAGCCTGTTGTCCGCGAAGATGGGGCAGGTGGTCCGCAGCCAGACTCTAAAATGTAATCCTTATTTAATTAAATTGAAAATATCCAAACAAAACACATTAAAATTTTAAAAAGTTAGTAAAAGTTGCTCAAATAAAATAAATGTAAAATACAATATCAGTAAAACTCATATTAAAAAAAAAAAATTATGCCCACACAACTTAGTGGTCCGTAGAATTGTTAAAAATGGATGAGAAAAGTTGGTCGTTAATACTGTAATGAAATACCCGGTCGGTAGCTAGAAGATATGGGTTCAAATCCCAGCAGTGACCAATATTTTTTTCTGTCTTTCAACATCTCATTCTACCAATCTATTTCAGCGTAATATAAAACAGAATGTGAACATTATTAAGAAGAATACTATATTTTTGTGTCATGATATTAAAGTAAAATTCTAAATGAGTTAGAAGGTAACATTTTTGCAGTCTCCTGTAATCAAGCAGACGCTGCTTAAACTTTATTGGCTGTTTCTTGTTCCTATAAAACATAGTTCAAGTGTTTCAGATTTTCTTTGCTACAATTTGTAGTCAAAGCTCATACTATCAGTGTGTGAAAATCTTAAGTTTCTCTTAAAGTTGTGCAATCCGTGGATATAGCGATAAGATTTTTCTATCATAATATATTCCCAATCAATAATACATCATTAATTCTAACGCCGCGAAGCAAAGCATGAACATGCACAAGGAATAGGAATTCTTCATTTCGTACCACTTGATCTGAAATCCTTTTTATTCACATATCAACGAACTCCTGCTTGCCCCCGCCTCGTTTCGACAGAACATAGATCTCATTGGTCACAGCTCTGTAAGGCACATTGAGAGCATATTTGTAATTGGAGAACGAGCGTTGATGTCATATCAAAGTAGGAACACTAGCACGACGTTCGTCGACATATGAATAAGATTTATCTTTTATAATTTCTTTAAAATCACATCGAGCAAGTACGCGTATGTATTTTGATAACAAATATAGAAGGACAATACTTTCATGTTCTCATCTCGTTGAGGAGAGAGAGAGAGAGGAAAGATTGAGAATACGAAATGAGATGCACAAGTAATCATTGCCATTAACCATCCGCGGAAAACGAAGTTTAAAAAGTGGATTATAACTAACATTGTCTTATAAGGTGTAGTTTATAGTGTATAGCTACTATAAACACTATTTTTTTTAAAACGAGACCAAATGAGGAGTTAATTAAAATAATTTGTCTTTAGTAAATTAGTGAAGACATGTTAAATCATTTTTGAAAAACCTGCCTTGCATTCAAGAATACTTCACACATTCTACATTATATCATTATTGTATACTGAAAGGAAGCATAAAGAAAAGGATTCCAACTTAACACATTTACTTTCAAGTTGAAAATTAAAGAAGAAAAAAAAATATTAAAAGAAACGAACAGAACTAACTTGCATGTTAACTAACTCCAAAAAACTCACCTGCTGCTTCGTCTTTACGTGTTAATCCTAACGTGATGAATTTTGTACAATTTTCTTTCATTAAAATAGAAAAGAGAAAAAAAAGTGTTATGTTAATGATTTTGTGCCTTTCTTTTCTTCTTCGTTTTGATCTTTATTACTATAAATTGCCATTTAATATATTACTGAGAAAATGTGTGAAACCCACACCCTCTCTTCAATAGAGATAAAGATCATAAAAAAACTGAATTTATTTAATTCGTTTTCTTTAAGAAAAAAATAATAACGAAACAACAGAAAACAAGGTTGACTCTTCGTATATTATACTCGTAGAACACGTTGTTTGGGATATTTGAGACACAGCTGAAGTTTATAGTACATTATATAAGTTTGTAATCCGTATTATTTCGCTATTCCACAGTGATGTACACTGTGTGTGGTCGTTCGCTTGTAGACATGTGTTAGTTTATGTTATTTAAGAGCCAAAGAAGTGTGTTGTAAAGAGGAAAAAGAGCAACATCTGAATGAGAAGACACATTTTTATGAACAAGAAGCGGGAAAAATCATACATGCAGACACTCTGATACATAGCAGCCGCGCACATTGGCAGGGAGCGGAAGTTTCTTGTAGGTTGATAAATATTAATTTGGCAGCTGAACGTAGTAAAGAGAAAAAAATCTTACGGGACGGAAAGAAAATATGGTCAATTTTATTTTTCTTTCTGGAGAGAATCAAGAAAAATCAAAGGTGTAGGAAGTGAGGAGAGGAGATAAGGCAAAGCGATGGATTTGTCCAAGAATTTAGTTTAATTCTGTTTAATCCTTTCAAAGTCCTCCGATTGGATCTTCAACTAAATATTGTATTCCAAGAAGAGAGGGGAACACAATATAGATACGTGAATATAAATATACTTACAGAACGGGCATTTTACTTCCATTAGTGGATGATTATGCAAATTAAGAACGGACGAAAAAAAAGAACTTAGGAAGGAAGTGAGTGAGTACGAGAGAAGGAGAGAAACAACGGTGAAAATGAAGCGTAAAGAAAAAAGCGGAAGCAATAGAAGATGAAGTGACCACAGAAAAAGATAAGTTAATTTTTTTATTTGTCCGTGTGTACGAATTCAAGGAAAAGGCTTAGTTAAACCCATTGACCAAAGAAGACTCAAACAGACCAGTGCAGGAAAGGACAATAGCCACACAGACAAGAAAAAAAAACTAAATTAATTTATTCCTTTTATTTTGAATAATTATCTATATGCCCTCATTTCGTCAATTATCTTATAGTTTTTTTTTATTCCCTAACGATTAAGAATAACGTTGTTCCTCCAATCCTTCTCACCCCCAAAAATATATTTCGACCAGACAACGCACCAGCACATCACTCAGAACAAAAGATTTTTTTTCAAGCTTTTTTCCTCTTCATTTATCTAAAGAAGCGGAAATGAGCAGATATGGACAAAAAATGGTAAATGCTTTCTTTGGAATAATTTCGCATCCTTTTCAGAAGATTGTGATGGAGAATGTGTTCCTTTGTTTTCGCTATGTTCGTATCCTTCTGTTTTCCCCTCCTCCATCGCTTGAAGCACTCACCGCCACTGTTTCCTCCGAAGATAAAATTGAAAGATAAATATGCATGTTCCTTCATTGACCGATTGTTATTACAAAGTCGTATCTTTCTTTTGTTTCGTCCACTATTGTTCGGAAGCAATGTTTCAGTTTTTTCTGAACTTCCATTTCTCCTTGTATTGTATTTTTTCTCAATTCCAAATCTTCTGTCTTTCTTTTTTTTATAAATTCGATCCCCCTCCCTCTTCCTCTTCTTAATTTTTACTAATTACGAACGTTCATTGTAAAGGAATTAATTTTCTCCCTTCCCCTTCTTTTATAGATACGGATGAGTTATCAGCAAAGTTGATGGTCAAGGGCTATCCAACTGCTGGTCCTGCTCGGCTGCACGTTTTATTTTTGCGTTCCTGTCAAAATGCGCATGCGTACATATTAAATGCGACCACGTCAAATCATCATAGCTTGTTTGCTGTCTTTGTTCTGCTCACATTAGCTTCATTGTTTGCTCTTTGAGGAAGAAGAAGAAGAAGAAGAAAACAAGAAAACTTATCTGCATATACATGTACAAGTATTTGTAGTTTCTAGGTAAAACGAGGAAAAACATACTTCACTGGCAACACTGCTTATTTGCTAAACTGTCCTAAGAGTCAAACGTGTCAGATCCCTGACAAAGTCTGAGAAGTTGTCAAATGTTTCAGATCCACTCTGACAAAGTCTGACAAGAAGTCAAATGTTTCAGATCGTCTCTGACAAATTCTAACAAGGTAAAACATGCCACATCATACAACGGACAAGAGCTGAAGAATAATAAATGCCAGCTCTCTCGCACACGATTTTAAATCAGTTTATAACAAGCAAGACGTACAAAGTAACACGCTGGCAACTAACGCATTAACACAATTGTTAAAATACAATAATTGAATAAAATTAAACTTTCATTCATAGAATTAGATGAAACCAGATAAGGAATAAGAAGATTAAGATAAAATAATAAGACCTAATAATATCTCAAAGTAAATACTAGAAGGACACGGGAACCATTTACTACTGGCTGTTTTTATAGATCTACTTTTAATCTTGTTATTACCACATGATCCTTCGTATATAAATGGAAAATAACAAACGCGTGTCCTATCTCTAAACCAAATATAAATTAAAATACGTATTAAAACTGTAGACCCATTGGTATGTTTTATAAACATTGCTGAGACATTTGAATTCTTTTTGTTTCAACGAATCATGTTAGGTCAACAAACTCAGAGAATCAGTTTGGCTTTCTAAAAGGCAAATAGCCAGCAATAAATCTTGATATTACTACTGATTTTGTTGCTAATACTCTAATCGAGGGGACAGGCTGACGTACCGTAATTTACAGATTTTTAAAAGGCTTTTGATACTGTAAATAAAAAAAAGTATATTAGACAAACTCAATAGCATTAATATTCCATTATCCTTTATCGAACCGTTTTCCATCCTATTTACAAAACCTTAAATGGTCCATTCTGTACAAAAGATGCAAATTAGCAAATTATTTAGTGCTGTTGGGTGCACCGCAAGGTTCTAATTTGGGACCTTTCTCAATCTGTAATGTATATTCCTGATTATGTAGGAAATTTTAGTCAACTATTGTTTGCAGACGATCTTAAAGTTTATCGATCAATTAAATCCAGGAATGACTGTAAGCAATTGCAACGCAATCTGGATACTGCATACAGTTCATTAGACTTGACTGATTAATAAACACAAATTCATGTCATTCACAAGACACAAAACCCAATATATTTTTCATACGTAATTGCCAACGTAATTTTAGCATATCCAGAAACAGTTAGAGACCTATATGTCGTATATAATCCAAAATTATATGATCATATTGATCATATAATTAAATAAGTTCGTAGAAACCTCGGATTAGTACTACGAAAAGGACGTAAAACATGCCAAAAACTCTCAAGTATACATTCGTTCAAAACTTTAATATGTGACGTCTATTTGGAGTTCGTACTGTAAATGCAATAAATACAAGCTCTAGTAAATTCAATCTAAATTTTTAGGATATATATCTCAAAATATCAACTACGTATGAAAGCTTTTAAATGGGTGAAAGCTTGTATTCTAGCAAATCAACAAAACAAATCAAACAGACATTTCAGATTCAGTCTCTGACAAAAAGACAAAAGTTCCAGATATAAACTCAGACGAAATCTGACAAAACGTTAAATGTTTCAGATACAGTCTTTGACAAACTTTGAATAATGTTTATTGACTGCTTCACACAGAAGTAGTAAGATCAGGAGGAGTACACAATTCAATTTTCTGCCTTTAGTTTAGATAAAATAAGCAAAAAAAAAAAAGTTTCAAAACCATCAATATTTGTTTTAAAACCGATCTTCGTGACTTTAAAGCCAGTTTTGATCACGAACGCCTACCCCTCTCGAAGGTCATTTCTAATATTGTCGTAGTAACGACTTTTCGGTCTTCCCAACGGCCTCTTTCCCTCCGGTTTCCCAACCACGATTGAATTGAATCTTTAAGGCCTTTAAGCAAATTCGGCTCAGGCCGGATGGATGACGATGGTTGAATTGTTGGAATGAAGAAAGTGGAGAACCCCCAGAAAACACACGCACGCGGCATTTGTCATGGTATGAGCAAGGATCAAGCCGACGATCCTAAGTACCAGAGGTGAGCGCTCTACAATTGAAGAAAGCTTCGTTTTCCTCCCATTCGAGCTCCATATCTATTGCAAATGATCTACTGAATGAGAACTATCATTGTTAACTAATGAAAAATCCCATTCTGCTCCAATTTTGGCGAAATTAAAACGGGTCAAAGAAAAACTAATTAAATGTTAGCGTGTACGTGGATTTTTTTTTTACCCTATTAAACTTTTGTGTTATTGTAATCCTGAGTATTGTGTAACCATGTAAAAAAAAAAAAAGAACAAGTAGAAAAGATAATCATTCGATATTGAAGGGTGGGGGATAGGGGTTCTCGTGCCTAGAAGCAGTTCCCATTTTAAACCAATTAAACTCTTCAAAGGTCAATATGTATATAGAAAAACAAATTACAAAAGACAGCTACAATTCCAGAGAAAAGTAAGGATAGAGAGAGAGTAAAAAAACAAGAAATTACACAGAATAGCATGAAGTCAAGACGGTTGGCGCTTTAAAGCATAAGTATAATAGTACCTAATATAACACTGGTCAAACAAGGTAGTGACCAAAAACCAGATTAATTTGAAGTGTAAATGAAAGTTTGCGTGCAACCTTTTGAGAGAACCACTCAAAAAACCTGAAACTGAAGAGGCAGGAAAGGAAATTAGACATGCAGTCAGCGGAGACAGAGAAGAAATTATGACGTGGGGGGAAAATTTGCAGCCCACATGCATACGAAAAAAAAATAAAACGGACATATGAAGCAGACAGTGACGCTCTCTTTGGCTAGTCCATGTGGATGTGTCTTTCATAATATATATATAAAAAGACGGAAATAATATTTGTTCTTTGAATATTTTTTCTTGTTATTGTGTGTCTGATGTTAACTTTTGTTACACAGAAACGGAGAAAAGGCCAGCTGCTAGACGCTTATACGTTATACATACAGATTAATGAAAACTGGTGTAATTTGCTTAAACTTTTCCTTGCAACCTTAAAGTTTTTTCTTTCTTCTTTTTATATTTCAAGAAAGATTGCATATGTATGGTTGGTTGTGTATATATAATATCTTTGTCAAAGAGTAACGACAAAAAATAGTAGTTAATACTTAACCAGACAAAATGACCAGTGGCTATTTTCTTAGGAGGAAACGGGTGGTGAATTTATATCCTTCTTTTAAATATAATCGTATGTTAGAAAAATCTAATTAAATAGCTTTTTTCTTCTTCTTGTGTGTGTGTCTTCCTAGTGATGCGAAATAGCTGATAATTTCAAAGTACGTATGAGTAAGCATGTATAAGTAACGTACCACACGGAATACAAAATAGCTTATGAAATGAGGTAAACACATGTTTGTAAGCTCTTGCATGATATACGTAGTACACTTTAATACGAATTAAGTCTAAAATATAAAAGAAAGAGAAGGGTATCACATTAATTTCACACTTTTTTTTGTCTGTTCATTAAACGCTAAAGAACAGGACAATGTTCGTAAGTTTCCGTAACATGTAGCCCGATAACGGCAACGTAAGAATGGATGTCTTAACGTAATAAGAGTACGTACAATGTAACGTTTGAATTAAATAATCATTTTTCGTGTGCTACAATTATTATAGCTTATCTAATTTTGTTTAGTGTAGGGTGTCACCCTTGGGTTATTGGTTTCGCTCTTACAAGAGAACGCACACCGAAAGTAGAAAGTTTCAGCCCCATTCGAAACAGAACGTAAGGCTTTAGAACACGCACAAAAATTAGCCTCTCAAACCCATAAACTTTAATATCCATAGATAATAGAGATTTTATGTATACATGCCTGAAAATTCAGAGCTGAAATTTTCGTTTCTTTAATTTACTACATTTGAACTGTTGAAGGCAACTATGACCTAAGCCCGCCATAAGTTTCATGGATGATGTGTTTTTAGGCGAGTTCTTTTGGCTTTCTCGTTTCAGAGACAAGCAAAGTAGCCATTAATATGCTATCATCCCGGCATTCTCCTGATGAAACTGAATGAAACTATGGAAAATATCCTTGGGATGGTTAACAACAGGATTCGAACCTGAGTTAGTACTGATTCGAATGCCGTGACCATAGTCACTGGATCACTAGGGTTGTGTATTTCAGTAATCCGTGAATCGAAAAAAAAAGAAAAAAATTAACTGCGCTCATTTTCTTTCTTCACAGTCAAAAATGGTATCTCAGAACTGAGATAAAAGTTTAATCTGTGTACCTAGAAACAATATTTCTCAGAAATGAGATATCAGCGTTCTCATTTAATTGAAAATGTGAACATGCCATACGGGCTTGGAAATAAGATCAGTGATCTCATTTCCAAAATTGATATGTTCCCATTTTTAAATTAAATGAGAATACTGATATCTCATTTCTAAGAAATATTGTTTCTAGGTGCACAGATCAGAACTTTTTTCTCAATTTTAAGACACCGTTTCCTACCGCTTTCCTTTACTAAGGCAGGCTTCCAATAATTTGATTACCATAAGTAAAGGAACGCTTTAGAGTCAGCCAACGTTCTGCGAAAATTAATTCCGATAAGAAAACCATCCGTGCTACCATCTTTAGTTGGAGATCGTTGCTTTACATTAACCTTAAAGGAAGATTGGCTAAAGAAAAGAAGTAAATGAAATAGAAGCGTAGATTCAACGGAAAGAGAAGCGAAACCGAACAAATTATAACTTTCAACATATGATCTTGAAAGAGTCGGCTGCATTCAAACGACATGCACTAATGATACCCTGGACAAAGTATAGATTAGAGGAGAAATGGTATTGGTTATAATAAAGATACGAAGACGGAAACTGATTACGGCATGATTCACGACAAATTTGAGAAACGCAATTGAAGAAGAGCAGAAAGGAGAACCGAGAAGGGGACTCAGAGTAAATATGGACTGTAGAAGCCATTTGTTGACATATAAACCACACGTTAGCAACCGGTAAGTTTGGACAAGTTCATTGCGTTGTCATAGTAATGGAACGAACTGACGTCATGGCTCAACGAGCTCATTGAAGAAGAAAAACCTTACTCTAAGACATAATACTACCAGCTTGGTGTGCAAACCTCTTCTATGTACAGGAATTTTCAGCCGTAATCATTACTCATGAACTTACTAACGTTCGACCTTGAGGATTTCCTCCATACCTATCTTAGATTTTCGTCTTCAGTAGTCTTTCTGGGTCATCTTGTAAGTTTAGCTTCTTTCTCTATATCAGACCTCACCTGCATGATGCAAACCTCAGCTATACCAACTCATGTCGGAGAGCTTTGTAGTTAACTAAAAGCATGCAGAAGACGCTAGTGGATATTGGAGTGATGTCGGGCGGGACTATTTCCTATCCGCAGACCTGCCTTTTTTCTTCCTTTTCTTTTTTTCTTATTCCTATTTTCATTATTATTTTACTGAGAGAAAAACGAACTTATAAGACCCGCCTAAATTATGAAGCCTTAACTAGCTATCCAGAACTTGTCACTATTGATACAGCACTGATTGAGGAGTCCATGACAATTTTGTGTCACATACACATATTTCGAGTTTACCTCAAACTTTTTTATTCATCAATATCACTAGCATTCCTCAGTTTCTGGAGTCGACAATTGTGACAGTAGCTCAGGTATTATCCATCTAAATACGATGAAACGTAAGAAGACTTTTAGAACCGTTAGGTTTGTGACATTAAGCTTTATCAACCGATTAGTAATACAATAGTATATTGTCGCTTTTAAAAGATTCGGTCAAGAAAAAACTGAAAATATTGTAGAGGCTAGGATATCTTGTAATTTACTCCAGAGAGTTGCACATGTTCAAATCGGAGGAACTTTGAACCACTCATACAAAAAACACATATAAGTACTGAAAAGGAAAAACAATACAAGTTGATCCACCAACAACGCCCAACAGAGCTTTAACAAATAAAAGGAAGCGGGCTTTTGTTTTTCATCTCATACATCATTGCAAACTGGACATTTTTTCTGGACTCTCCCTCTCTCTCTCTCTCTCTCTCTATGTGTGTGTCTGTCTCTCTCTCTCTCGCTCACTCTTTACTTTTGAAACAAAAACCGTGACGAAAAGAGGGGGCACTACTCCCCTATCTTCTTCCTCTTCTTCTTTTTTGGTTGAAAAAGTTTTTTGCAACATGCCTCACTTGTTTAAGTGTGAGAGGTCAAAGACGGAATACAAAAGGAATGAAGTGAATAGACAATGGAATGGATCAGTCAAAAAAAAAAAAAAAAAATCTCGTGCAAGCTCTGGAGCAAGAAAGATCATTTAGAAGTGGTTTAAGTGAAGCCATTAATTAAGTGTTGCCATCTTATAATTAAAGTAATTTTAATCGGAAAGATATATAGCACAAGATGTATATTTATATATATAAAATATGTGTGTGTGTGTCTCCTCTCTCTGTGTGTAGGTACATCTTCCTAATTCGGAGAAAGAGGTTCCAGATTGCAGTCATAAAGCGAATATTGCCACACCTTTAATTCCACTTACAAAAACCTAGATTCATGTTACAATATCATTTTATAACTGTACACAGTGAAAACACGGTTTCTTATAACCGAAAAAAAAGTTCTTATCTGTGCACCGAGAAACAATTTTCTTAGAAATGAGATATCAACATTCTCACTTAATTAAAAATGAGAACATGCTGTTTTGGAAATATTAAATGAGCAATCTTATTTCAAACCCAGCATCATCTCGTTTTAAATTAAATGAGAAATGTTGATATCTCAGTTCTCAAATAAAAGTTTTCGGTGCACAGATAAGACCGAGATTCTTTTTTCTCAGTTTTAAAAAACCGTTTCTATAGTGTACAATATCGCTAGACCTGAGCAAAACTATTCATTTTTTTTATGGATCACTTCCAATTTCCTTTCCCTTTAAAATCACAGAATTGCCTTTAATGTATTGAAGAAGAGTCCTATTAGAAGAGATGACTAAATTGAGGTGCAAGGGTGACTACTCCAGCCTTTTTTTTTATCTTTTTTTTTTTTTACAAATCTTGGTCAGCTACGGTCCTTGTCCACATAGCTCCTGAGAAACGTTTTATTTATTCCATCTAACTATCTCGCATTTGGTTCTCTTCTACGTCTTCCGTTTCTCAAGGAATTGGATGTACAACATTTGTCGCCCATATTCCATCTGTTCGCGTAGCTATGTAGCTGGCCCACCTCTACTTCATCTCCTTCGTAGCCTTGATCACGTCTTCTTCCATTGTTTAAGATCTAATCCTTTCAGCTTTCCCTCTTAGCCCTCTGAGTTATTTCTCATATTTATATCTCCATTGCTGTTTGTGTAATTCTTGATCTTTGAGACATTTACATATTCAATGTCCATGGAAATACATCGGTAACTTGCTTTATGAAATAGAGTAGAATAGAATGGAATGGTCTTTATTACAGTCGGCCTGTTTCGGCCTCAAGTACCACTCTTACAATAAACCCTTGTCAATTAAGTTTATAAAAATAAAATAAAGTTCAGTCTTTCAAACGAGCTCCATGCCATTTTACATCTGTTTATTACATTAGCTGATCTGTCCGCTCATTAGTGCTGGGTCAAAAATACTTTATAGGCACCACACGAAATATACCCACGAAGTATTTACCTTTGTATGATCGAATCAAGGAATCAATCGTGGAAAGGTTGATGCATTTTTTTTTACCTTTTTTCACAAAGAACCTTGTGTGTGGTAAATGTTGATATTAACACAGAAAAATTTGACGCCGTGTCCGGGACTCGATCTTGAATCTCCCAGTTGCCAATTGGGTATGTTGGCCATTACACCATCAAGAAGGCCAATTCTCTGTGTACTCCTCATACCTTGACAGTCTCCCACTTCCTCATTGGTAGTTTCAGGCCTAGGCACTCTGGCACAAGCGGAGATTTCAATTGAGAAATCTTCTGCAATGGTGCAGGTTGGTACAGATGGATCAAACGCTATAGATTTGAGGATTGACAGTGCATTCTCCAGTTACTCCTAAGAAATTTTGCCCCTGACTGTATTTATTGCGATCTAACATAATCTAAATTTTTTTACTGGTCATATGAAGGTCCCATGCAAGCTTTGGAGCATATTTGCCAAATAGTGTAGAATTGAGAAGCCTTAATGAATTTGGTATTTATTGGAAGAAATTTGACCCACCGGTGTACATATGTGAAAAAAGGAAAGATAGCCTACGGTGTATTCCAAACCAAGTGAAGGCTCCATGCAGAATTTGCTGTGGATCGATCCAACGGTCACGGACCGAGGCCTTCATCTCTAAATCCCTGAAGATGGATAGAGATGTTATCCTCTGCGAATCAATTAAAGATTTACAAATTAGCGTGATATGGTATGTGGAATGAAAGAAAGTTTGATTTGATTGATTTATTTAAATATTTAATTGTTATATGAGTAAGCAAGGTGATTTTGGATGAGATGTTATGATTTAATGAAAGAAAAGTTTTAAAACAAAAGTTAGTATACTAGAGAACATATTAAAAAAGACAATAATTATTAAAAAAAAAAAAAAACACTTTATTATGATGAAAACGTCTTAGGAGTATGAGACTGATGTGAAAGCTTTATGTGAGACTGTTATGAAACGTATTATGAGTATGAGACTGGGGTGATAGTTTTTTTTTCTTTTGCTGGAGAACGGGGAATATGATATGGTATGTAGAATGAAAGAAAGTTTGATTTTATTGATTTATTTAAATATTTAATTAGAATGGATTTTTAGCATTGGAAATTTTATCTATTGATAGGAAATAGATTATCTTGAGCCATTTAAATTATCTATTGTTGTCAAGATGAAAAATAATTAATTGTAGTATTTTAATATGTGACATTTGTTTATTTTTACACTGGAAAAGATGTCAGGCGCGTTCTTCCTTACAGGAAATGTTTATTAATATGAGAATTGAATAAGATGTATACAAGATGCTATTGATATATAATTTATTATGTTAATTGAGATGAGTGAGTTAGATATTTTGTTAGAAAAATTGATTCCTAAAGACTTGAAGCTTGCGAATAATAGGAGGCTAATGACCATGGATATGTAAAGAGTGTCTTTGGGGATATGCGAACAGTTTTAAACTATCATAAGCTTTAAGTGCCGAGCTTTTAAATAAAGATCTTCATGTCTAGTACCGCGTTTTTCCTTGAGGCACTACGACTTTAGTTAGTAATCCACACTGTTAAGCTTTCATTAGCATATTTAGTGTGGTGAAAAGTAAGAGATTGTCCTAAATAGTTTATCAAGTAACTTCCACTGTGCTATACGTTAGTACTGACTTGGAGCAGTGTGTGTCGGGATAATCTTTTAAGCAAGAGTTCTACACGTCCATGGTCCAGAGACCAAAGAGAATCTACGGAAGCCCTGAGATGAAGAATCATAGCCGGAAGTACGAAGTTGAATAGTTGAGCAGCGGGTGCAAAGAGTGAAAGAATATATATTTGCAGAGATATTAGATATGACGACGACGTTATTGAGAAAGATATTATGTTTATAATATGCATTGACGACGTTATTGATATTAGATATATACATATATAACGACAGTCTTATTACATTACAAGCACATTAGTTGAAAAAATTACTGATCCCACTAGGTAAGAAATGCTAATTACAGAGTCTATCTTACATTAACGGATAGTGATTAGCCAAAGAATAAATTATATGTTTAATCGCTAATGATATTGACAGCATTAACACAATATACTAAGCTCAGTGCACACGTTCTTACAACAAAAAGTGCAAGTAAATGACTAGGAAAAAAGACTGGTTTTAAATAAAGCTCTTGATGCAAAAGGAATTGCTTATTCAGAAGCTGGTTTACCTACTCTCTTCCCCCTTTACCTTGATTCAATACGTCATTCTCTTTCTTTTTCAGCAACACATACAAGATGCAAAAAGAAAAAGAAAAGAAAGGTAGAAAAAACAGATATTTTGACTCCATCAACTCGGCGCCAGTGTTTTAAAATGTTTCACAGTGACTGGTCAACAATAACGATTGTTGCATTCAATGGTAAATAAGTGTAGTTCAGTTTCGGGTTAAAATGAAACAAAACCTGACGCTCATGTATAGACCTAACATACTTATCTTCATTACATTTGCATAAAATTAGTTCTTCATTAGTACGATCGCTTATAATCACCACTTAACAACGCAGGTGAGAAAAAACAATACCTTTGTTGGCTTCTGTCCTTTTTAATGATAGTTAATTCATTCGCAATTATACTCTTACAGTTTTCCCTGACAGATACAGACAGGCTTGTTTTGTGAACTTTTCCGAGGCATGGTTATATATATTTCTATATTCTTTAGATAGAAGTGCTTACAAAATGTCGACTAGGAAACGTCAACAAGGAAAGATGCATCTGAAACTATCAACGAAAGATCAAGTATTCCTCAAAGAAACTTAGGTCATAGATAATTGTACTCTATGAAGCTATAAAAAATTATGAAGGATCTGATTCTAAAGGCTGCTTTAGACGATACAATTTCTCGTACGATGAATCTTAGCGAGAGCAGTGTGCCAGAGTAAAAAGGAAAAATGTTATGGATTTAAACCATAGCATCTTGCCCTATAGTAGCATTCTTGCTTTCACACTCTGGCACTACTGCTAATCGTAAGATTCATCGTACGAGAAATTGTATCGTCTAAAGCGGCCTTTAGTCTACAAGACCTAAAAGTTACTTAGAAGAGATAATAATGCAAATATAAAAAAAAAGTATCTAAATTGACACTAAAAATACATTCAAAATAATACAAATTTTGACTTAAGATGGTATGGCAACTTTCTACTTTACGATCATTACTGTTTAAAACCGTGTGCCATGAGCCAGAAACTTACAGCAAATAAAAACATCACCTTTCTTGTTGTAAGGCACTACTAAATATACGGACTTCTCCAATTTTTTTTAAAAAAAATGATATTTTTTTCTTCTCCCATTAAATTCATAATTGAACATATCCTCTATAGCACACACTGTTAAAAATTTTGGCCAGTTGCCTGGAAAAACTCAGGAAACTTGGTTGAATGGAACGTATCTAACAAAATCCGAAACTCTTTAGTTTCCAAAAATATTGAAGCAAAGAATACTTGACAGGTATTAATTGAGATTCAAATTGTGGACCTGCTTAATAGTAGAGAAAATTTATAAGAATTCTTTGGTTGAATATTTTTGGAAAATTGAAGATTTTTACTTTATTTTATTTTTATTAGTCGCGCGCCATTCAACTTAGTTTTCCGACTTTTTCTGGCAACTGGCCAAAAATATTTAACGGTACAGGACGTAAGTGAACCGTATCTCAATCCAAATTTTTAAGATATTGTTTTCTGCTCTCATTCAATCAAGGTTAGTGTAAAATTTGATCTCTAAAGCTTAATAACAGAACTACTTTCGTATATCTCTAATGTAACCTTTTTCGTTGCACGAAAATGCAATGCTACTTCTATAAATTCAAGACTAGAGAAACGGAGCGGCCGGGGCTCAGTAGTAGAGCGTTGAATTAGCATTCGAGAGCTCGTGGGTTCAATCCCAGCGGCCGGCCATCCTGTCTGAGGTTTTGCCAAGGTTTTTTTCCCTCAATCACACCAGGTTAATACAAGGATGGTGACTTGAATGTAGAGCCTAGCTGATAGTTTTCTGCATCCTTTCCCTTCTCCGCTATCCTGACTTGAGTCTAGGTCATAAATAAAATTCAATTCAATTTAATTCAAGCCTAGAGGTTTGAAGAGTTCATAACCACTTCGGGTATTCCCAATAACTTCTTAAATATTTTCCCTATTAGTTTGAGATACGAACAAAGTATTGTAAAGCATTGAAAAAAACATTATAGGCTCTCTGTATGATTGTGGTATATTTCAAAAGTAGCTTTGAAAGATATCATCATAAAAACGTCAGAACTTAATTCATCTAATAACATAACCATCGCTAAAGCCGTGAATATCTTTCTTCCTTCTCTTCTTTTACGTCCTCGTCTTGGCAAAAAAAAAAAGGATATATATAATTAGCAAACCATGTATTCAGTTTAATGCTTAAGATTCTCCTATGTGCAAGAGAATTAATTAGGTTCCATGACAGAACAAGTCCATTACTAATGAAGAAAATTGACTTGTGAAATATTTCAGGAGCACGCAAATAGCAGTTTCAAATTGAGTTCGCGCCGGATGTAACTTTGTAAGTTCTAGAGACTTCGTTTTTCTTCTCTTGCCTCTATAATTCTCATTTCTCGAATGTTTAATAAAGAAGTGAGTTTGCGTGTGGTTTCAAGTCTTTTATATTTTCTTTTTTTAAGTTTTCTGGAATCTTTGTGTGATAATTTATGAAATGCTACAACGTTATAGCTTTGAGGGACATTAAAATGTCTGTGTGGTATTGTTGTATTAATTGACACTGTGTGTTTCTGCATTGCAAATCGAATAAAGGCACCCTGCTTTTGCCTATGATTACCTTCATCTTCGCTGAAAGTCACACGACTACAAATAATTACGATCTCTAAAACTAGATGGCACTGTCTCCATATATCTTTTTTTCTTTTTTTTGTTTTACGAAATTGCAAAGCTGTTTCTACAAATTCAAGCCAAGCGAGTTCAAACTTTCAGCGAAGAAAACTCAGTCATAACTCATAACCATTGCAAGAGTTTTATTCGTACGGATTTTTCATTTTATTTTTTGTTCATTGTTGCAGGGGAGATGCCAAAGATAGGGGCAATTTATAACTCTGGAACAACTAGGGCTGGGAAGGTGATTGAAGTGTCGTTGGAAAGGTCTAGGAAAGACCCGTATCATTCATCCAGATCGCTGGGGTGGTTCTCGAGTTTCGGGTTTACACTTTGGAATTAGGCCCTACTAAGGCTAAGAGGGTGGTTGAGGTGTTGTTGGCGAGATTAGCTCAAACCCGTATACATTGCAGAGGCGGTGCCAGAGATAGGGACAATTTCCAATCCAGGAACTACTAGGGCTAGAAAGGTGATTGAAATGTCGTAGGAAAGGTTTTGAGATGTCGCAATTTTATTCAAGGGAACATTGATCAGCCAAATAGGATCCTCGTTGCTCTCAAGTCTGTCGGTAGCACATGTGCACAATCCCCAGATTAGGCTTCATTTAACTTGTTTAAAGTAATAGACATTAGTGTTGCCGACGAGACGAGATTTAGGTTGTCTCGTCTCAAAAATGTCTTGTCTAGAGAGTGTCTCGTTTCGAAAAGATGTATATTTTGCACTACGAGAGCTCTGTCTCGGCTGGTTTTCTATAACTATTTTCTCTGTCTCGTCTCAACACTAATACAACACTAATAGACATAGACTATAGGTTTTCAACATTCTGTATGTATTAATGTTACATATTTTTAAAAATATTCACATTAATCTAGTATCTGCCATAGTTAATGAAGAGGGAGCAAGTTATGAGATTATCTGCACAATTTAAGCTTAGGATCTTCCCACCTTCATAGGCAGCCTTCTGCACCAATCAGCTTAGCAGGCCGCATGAGCACAGGCATTCAGAAAGAAGGAACTCGGGTACAGAAGTGACCACGCGAAGGAAGCTATTATCTTGTGTGTCTCTCGTGCCTAGTCTTGCTGTTTATAATGAAGGTGTAGAGATACTTGGCAATGCTTGAGGCAGACAGTTACTATCTGGTGTAGTAAAAAGTAATCCATTATTTTTGCATGACATTGAAGGCTTGACTTACCATAGTTAGAATGATCCGATTTAGGTCACATATGCGCCGTTTTGTTCGATAACGTGTTGCCGTTTGGAAGGTAAATCATGATGCCTCTCTCATAGAAGCCCTTGTCCCTATTAGCAAAAAATTGAGACAGTCGATTTTCACAAGCCTCTCTTGAAGCGAATTTTTCACCAGCAAACGTGTTCGCCATGGACAGGAACAGATGGTAATCACTCGGTGCCAGGTCCGGACCATAAGGTGGATGCATAATAACCTCCCAACCAAGCTCCCGGAGCTTCTGGCGAGTCACTATCGATGTGTGTGGCCTGGCGTTGTCCTGGTTAAACACAATGCCTCTCCTATTGGCCAAAGCTGGCCGCTTCTGGGCGATTGCTGCCTTCAGACGGTCCGATTGTTGACAGTATAGTTCCGAGTTAAGGGTTTGGCCGTAGGGGAGCAGCTCATAGTAGATAATTCCCTGCCAATCCCACCAAACACACAGCAAAACCTTCCTGGCCGTCAATCCTGGCTTGGGCACCGTTTGCGCCGGCGCACCGCGCTTCGACCACGACCGTTTTCGCGTGACGTTGTCGTAAGTGATCCACTTTTCATCACCAGTCACCAACCGCTTCAGAAATGGGTCGCTTTTGTTGCGATTCAGCAGCGATTCGCAGATAGAAATTCGGTCCATGAGTTTTTTTGCGTTAACTCGTGTGGCACCCATACATCAAGCTTCTTTGTGTATCCAGCCTTATGCAAATGATTCCACATGGTTTTTTGTGCAATGTTTAGCTCTTGGGCAATCGAAACAGTGCTTACATGACGGTCGGACGCGACAATGTCCATGATTTTATCGACATGTTCGACACTTGGCCTTCCAGTGCGTGGTACATCTTTGACGTCAAAATTACCGGAACGGAATCGACGAAACCATAAAATTGCGCGTGATTGGCTGTTACAGTATCAGGACTATAAACACTATTCACATTTGCAGCCGCCTGGCTTGCGTTTTCGCCTTTATCGAAGAAAAAATTGTCAAATATAGCGTATTTTCTCTTTGCTAGTGTCCATTTTGACGCGCGCTCACACAACACTGAGTCAACTCATCACAACTATCTGAACAGTGTTTGTAGTACGGAATCTCATCGTTTGAACGCCATCTCGTTGAACCCGATCGGACTTATACAACGCGAGCTACAGATCACTGAAGCCATCTATTGGCAAAATAATGGATTACTTTTTACTACACCAGATAGTAACTGTCTGCCTCAAGCATTGCCAAGTATCTCTACACCTTCATTATAAACAGCAAGACTAGGCACGAGAGACACACAAGATAATAGTTTCCTTCGCGTGGTCACTTCTGTACCCGAGTTTCTTCTTTCTGAATCCGTCCACACTTAAGAGTATACTGTTGCTCTTATGGTAACAGCGCTGCCGGTTTAACCGCTAAATTAAAAAAAAAAACGAAACTGAGCTCGCTGCAGCCGTTCTCTCACTTCGGGTTGTCATAGCCGAGCGGCAACGCTTCAATCGCTGTTACTTTTTACCCCCTCTTCCCCCGTCAAGTTCTTCAAATGAAACTATTGTTATATTAAATAATATGTAGATGGAGAAAGGAATTAGGAAGTTAATTTTCGTACCAATATTAAATATAAAACCTTTATACGGGGGATCATTAAAGAGAAATAATAGTAAAGGAATTTCGTGTGCATCAGGGGGGGGGGGGGGAAGTACGATAAGTAAAACTGCAGCTGTTGCCCATAAGTTGCAACAGTATAGACGAAACTCTGGATCTGTAATAGGTGCACAGGCGGGAAGGACTAATACTGTCCCGTTAAAGGTGCGTTTTATAATAAATCTTTGTTCTAGGCCTATAAGCAAAGAGTTAAAACAGGAATGGGAAAAATAATAAAAACCGGAGACTCATACCGATTAATGTCATAGTAAATGTCGCATCCTTGAAAGGGTTTTTCACATTTTGAACAACTTTTATTGTGCTTAACAGATACTTTTCCTGAAGGACGATAGAGGGCGACCAGTTTAAATATAAAATTATAGATTATCAATTTTATAAATAATATTATTTTTTTTAGGAACTTTGCTTCAGTTTTTTGTCACTAAGTAAGCCACTGTCTCCGATTTTTTCTTGTAACAGTCTTAAGTACTGTAATTATCTAATTTAACATGTAAATAAACCAGTCGCTGTAAGTTGTCGTCCTTACTCTTGTAAAACGGCTTATTTCTGTCAATTGATCTGAAAGGGGGATGAGATCACGGTGAATTCTGCCATGATAATTATGAAGAAACTTTTTATGGGTTTAAATGAATAAACAGCATAATTATTTAACTACCGTGGGGTTTTAATATCTCCGTTATAGTGCAGTTCCTCCATTGGATTAATTTCTCATTAAGTCTTGTTCATCATTAAGGTTTTGCAAAGAAACTCTTTTCAGTGTCTTCAATTTATTATGACAATCGTTTTTGAATCACCCTGTATTAAGAATGATGTAAAACGAAAGCGATGACTTTGGAGTGGAATATGGAACAAAAGCAATAAAATATCACAACAAAGAAGAAACTGAGAGAACGGAAATATGACGATGTCCAAAAAGATAAGGAGGAAAAACATCGCATTACATAAAAGAAAAAAAATGCATGATCACACATAAACACATACACACAAAACATCGGTAGAAGAATCCACGTGATACTCAAAACAGGATAAAGTTCTTTCTCACTAAAAGTTTATGAGAGTTTTGCGTGGAAAGCGTTTGAACCCTGTCATCACGGAAACTATCCAGGCTTTCAACATATCCGTGTTCATAGACACACACACACACACACACACAATGTATTGTATGGACAAAGATCAATGTCGCAAACTAGTAGCTCTAAACATTAGGGTAATCAGTAACCATTATTGTTAAATCAAGGAGAGGGTGCATGGGAAGAATTACGTACATACGTACAAGAACTGAATTATCATAAGCGTTAGGGTTTTCAACATGCAACATGATATCTTTTTTTTCTTCAAAAATTACTATTGACATTCCTGTCGACAATATAATATTAGAAAACTATACATGTAGACCCGTATAACTATATGAGTTTTACAAAGTTGTTTTATGGTATGAATTTTTGCATTAAATTGTCCGCAAAATTACTTCCATATGTGATTTCTTTATCATTATTTTTCTTCTTTAGCGAACTTTACAAAAAGAAAAAAAAACTACCAGTAAAAAATACCTTACGAAACCGGAGCCTGCTATATTGGCTTTTTCGTAACGTAAAAAGATTGAAGATGTTCAAATGTAAGTACAGGCAATTAATGTAAATGCAAAGAAAGAAAAAGAAAAGGACAACAATAATTTTGAAATTATTTCCTTCGATAGAAGGCTAATTCGTTAGAGAATTGCTATAGGCCTAAACTAGCCACTTATTCCATGTGGTCTATCATGAGTTCTGGTTGGTGTTTTCTTGCTATCTGCTGTAAATCTACTAGCCTGGACTGGTACCGAACAATTTCGATTGGAACCTATACGGAAAGATTGGAATGTCCGCAAGGGTAAAACTAAGCTAATACTAAATGTGTGTATGTAGCGACCCCAGTGTTCACCTAGAGAAGACCTATGTCAATACGAGAGGCGAGAAGAGAGTAATTTTACTTCATTAGTCTTCATGCTTGCTTTTATTGCCAGTTGATAGTGGGGAGGAGCACATACTAAGGTTTGATTAGTGTGCAGAGTGGAAGAGAAGTTACAATGTTGTTATTTCTCATCCCTTACTCTCCCTTCTGTATGTTGGTAAACGCGGTCGTTACATACCACACAGTGACGCAGCTAACTATAAACAAGCGAAATTTTGCGACAGCCTATATGATGCATTTAACAGAAAAAAAGGTTTCCAATAAATATAAATTTTGCAAGTAGCAAATTACTTTAGTCTCTCTTTCATCGTCTTGTGTGCTTATGGGGAGGGTGTTCCCTCTCGAATGCACTATATTCCCGACACCAGCAGATGTGACTCGACCCAAAATTCCAGTTTTGTTCCATTATCTGCGACGGGCTTCGATTCATTTCTCAACCGATCCAGTTTTCATTCTCGGAAGGTTTCATTTACGACACGATAGCTGCAGAGAAAAAAGGAATATTCACTTTCTTTCTAACACCCCTTTTTGGTATTCATTGGCTTTAATAGCTTTACACTGGTCACGTTTCTCACCATATAGTAAAAAAAAAAAAAATATATCGATAAAAGAAAAAAAATAAATGAGCCTGTTAAGAGTTCATTAGGATATAATTATGCACAAAATATTTACAGGAAACGTTTAAGCACTAGTCTTGAAGAACGAAGTGCGCAAAAAACTTGTAAAGACATCTTTATAGAAAGATATGTTGGCTTCGTCACATTGTTTATATACATTACTTAAAATCAAATCGAAGAGAATTTCAGGAAGAATGAGTACAGCCCTCGCGCCAGGAGATGGAACCCAAATAAGGCGTTTGAGAGAGTATGGAAAACGGGTCTATTCTGTTCACTTTTTAAGGGATGAACGTTGTTGCCGTGTTTACCTTTGAGCCCTCTCTTTGTGTCGTGTTGTTCCCCTGTGACAACAGAAAATATTTTCTTTCTTCCATTTTTTTTGTAGATTACGTGTATCCATGTAATTAAAATATGGATAAAACCTAAAAGATTTAGTGATACATAAGTTTCGGTACCAAACAGTATAAATTGAGCTGCAGCAGTAAGGTACTTTTTTCGTAAACATTTTGTTTTAATTATCCAAAGCTTGTTTACTTGGAATCATTTTTATGGGCCATGTTGGCCACTTTGACTGCATGAAAGGTTACGTCATATTGGTCAGGTTTTTGCCAGTCCCGTATCATGTTTCTTTATTATTTGAAATTAAGGGGTACTGTGCAGAGTAAAATAAATTGTGGGTTTGAAACTACGTACGTACTTAGTGGTAAGTCGTCATGGAGCAATTAGCATACCGAGCTGCGTGTGTGATCGAAAAGCAGCAAGTGTTTCAGGAAGTTAGTAGTTTGTATTGCACTCCGTGTAATTTCACTTCTACTACTCCTTGCACCTTAAAAGGTTTAATAATACTTGTTCTTTGTTACTCTGAAGTTTTTGAGTAAAATTTCACACTTTGCACTTGTACCTGCCACTACAGAGACCGTGACTGGTTTCCAGGGTACGACATTAGTGTAAAGATACACACATCGTACCGTGTCACCCCATAAAGAATCGTGTCATGAATTTCTATTCTAACTGAACGTGGTGGTGACAATATTTTTTTATATGGTGTGCCCAGAAATTGACTGTACAGTGTACATGCGACTATTAACTAACCTATTCACCTCGACCAACTGAAATAAACTGAAGCGACCTTTCCTCCACTTCATAGTCGAATAATCTATAGATTTGTCACACTGTTTATGGTAGGGCTCAACTCTTGGTGCGGCCGCTGTACAACTAGGTATGGAACTCTGAGAAAAGTAATATATGTTTTAAGCTTTTCAGAGTTTAATTATCAACAAAACAATCAAGTTTCGAAACTATGTCCATTATGTTAAAATCAATAGTGATATAAACAAACAAATCACGATAAGAATTTATGTAATGTTCTTGTGTGCCCACCAGATAAGTGGTGACGACGCTGTTTGGTTTGTCACCATGGGACCCGGATCGTATCCGTAGTGTTGGTACAAGTGCTTAAAAGTTCCGTTCACAGAATTTTATCACCGTCTCTATACGATTCAAAGCAGTTGTAAAGAACAGTATATTCACCTTGCCCAGGCACCTTTTATCATGAATGTTACCTCAAAACAGAATGTTTTCTTCAACATTATTATTATTAGCGTTATTAATAAAAATAATGAGTATGATATTAAATACGGGGTCTTAGACACCTGGTGAATTATTTGAAAGCTGAGTGGCACACAGCGTCCACTTTAGATCACTGAATATAATGTTTACTAGGTAGACTAGCATATTATTCGCGCATTAACTGAAGATGGTATCATTTAATCATATCCATTTTATTGTCATTAAGTCGCGAGTCTTCTTCGAGAACACCCCTATCATCGGGACAACCATTAGCCTTATTCGGTAAGTGTCATTATTTGAGACAGCTAGCTAATCTTTACGCCTAACAATTCGAATTTCTCGGTATCATACTGACTCGATTTCATTGTGATTTAATTTAGCGAATTAAACACGGCAAGCATTTCATTGCATAAACATTTATTCGATAACAACAAATTTAAGAATATGTATATATTTTACTGTAAGTTCTTGGTGTGTTTATATTAAGAGAGTGAATAAAGAAGCATTATGTGAATATGTAGTTTGGAAATGACTTCTGTTCCCTCAGAGCCATTGGCTAGTTATGTACTGGATAATGAAATCTTATAGAAAGAACCACCAACACAGTGCTCATCAGATTTTTAAGACAGAATTGAGTTTTGACTACGTCTGGTGGTCAAACAAAGAACTCTCCGAATAATTGAACTAATTAAAAATGATAGCTAAGTCAAGTTTGCTAGATTTCCGTTAGATGGCAGGAGAGTAAAAATTTATTTATTTCTAATTATGAGTTTGTCACTGCCTTGAAAGGTAATGTAGTTCTCTGTTTAAAAAGAATCGTATACTTCCTACTTGATATTAGTTGCGAGTACGTTAATAAAATTGTCGCTGATGAAACATATTTGTGTGTACATAAAGATCCATCGATCTCTCTGAAATCTTTAAAATAGTCATCCAGCTGGATACAAGTTGTACTTGAATACATTCGTTAAACTTTACCCCTTGTACAAATAAATCTTAAATTTTTGCTACTAGCTATTCCTCTGTCCTTTCACATAAACATTATTTGGCAAAATCGAACCAGACTATCTTCCACGGGGCAATTATGGATTTATTAAATCTAAACTCTAAATATAGATCAAACAAACATTTTTGCTTCTTTTCTTTCCTTTAGTACTTTAGAGCCGAATTCAAGTAATGTCCGAAGTATTGTTTCAAGTTGCGTTAAGTTTAGTTGTAAATTATAAATCATATCTAATTTTAGAGAAAGTCCAAGACCTAACGATAGGTTCCTTAATTAAAATTATAGATAATAAATGCACACAAATATATTTTAAAAGAGACTATTGCCATTGTAAAATAATATAAAATTATTGTAATCTTGCTTTTCAACTTCAATACAATATTTGACAGCATTTTTATTGTTTTACAGGAGTAAATCATGCGAAAATTATCAGGGATAAGCTTCTTACTAAATTATTGACGATGTTCCGTTCTTCAAATTTACGATAACAGTCAAAACTTTAAAAAAAAGTTGCCGTAAGATGAAAAAATTAGTATATTTAATACTACTAATTAATACTACTAAACCTTCATTATAGGGAAGTATTTAAAGTGTATCCCCCCCATTCATTTCCAGCCATTGTGGCCCCCAACATCTGGAAACAATGTTCACTTGAATTCTGATACAGATACAGTACCAGGATTATGCTTAATAATTAAACTAAAATCAATACTCCAAGCACGAATTAATATTCATCTTATAACGAAGAATTATTCTACCTAACGCTCATCCTCGTACGTTCCTTACTATTAGTACTGTTTCTTAATTTTCAAGTGTAACTCCGATTTATAACTTCCACATAAACGAGATCATTTAAGGTTATTAGGTAGATACAATTCAAAATCTTCATCTGAAGACTTACGTTGAATTTGAACAATCTTCATTAACAATTTAGCGAATCGCAAGTTAACGAATTTTAAATTTCTTAATTTAATTCGTCACGTACATTGGTGAAAACCCACTCTTAATGTATTTATTGCAAGTAACTAAGTAATATTATGACACATGTTCTTCTTCGTAGAAGTAAGACTATCTTTCTCTTTATCTCCTATTTATAGCATCATATTCTACACTTTTTTGTCCGTGCACATCAGATGATACCGAAATAAGTTATTCGCGAACAAAATGCACGGTCGCAAAACGCACGCCACCATTATGAAACATTTTTTTTCCCTTATTGTTTGCGAAAGGTATTGGGAGGTTATAGAAATGATGATAACGGGAAAAAAGTAAAGTGGATCTTATAAGGGTGCCGGAGAAATTTAGACATGAAATTAGGATTGCCAAAGATGAAAAGAAACACTTATAAATCAGGAAAAAAATTGTCTTCATTTCCTCAATCTCAAACATCCTATTAATCGAAGAAATGATGTACCACCACTTTGGATTGAAATATACAAATAATTTCAATTTCAAGTAAATATGCACTCCATCAGATATTCAATAGATATCGCCACAGTCGTTTTAAGTTGGTTTTCTCCTTCCCTCTCTCTAGTACAAATGAAAAAAATGGCAATTCCATTTTTTAAGTTCTCAATTATATAAGGCAGTGGAAATTTGTTCGTTTCTCAATAAATCTAAAAAATTATGAGGAAGTATATAAAATTATGTAATTCTCTGAATCTGATACCTAGGGAACAGTAATATATACTGAAATTATATTGGTTGATATAATTACATTGAATATTTATATCAAATTCAATGGACTAAAAAATCCAAGTATTCAATCTCTGTTAAGAAAAAATCAACATAACAATGTTATAATTACTTTCAGATATTTTACAAGAGATATAAAATTACTTTCTGTTATAATTGTTTTATTTTTAGACAATTTTATTAGACATTTTAATATCGTCAGAAATTACTTATTCTCATCAATACCGTGTAACAAAATATTCATTGTTATACATAATCAAGATTATATTGATAAACCAAATAATTATAGAGGAAGTGAAAAATATCATCCATACTTTTATTACAACCAAAAGAGAAGAAGAAAACCTTCTGAGGAAATTAGTCTACTCAAAATATTTATTAAATTATTTCAGTAAAAAAAAACAAGAACAATATTTTATGGAAATGTTTTAATATAATAGAGTCTGAGAGTTAAAAAAAAAAGAGGTTGTAAAATAATAGTTGCCTTTTCATGTACGTGTTCCTCACCTGCGTTTTGACTCAGTACTTATTAGTAAGGCCGGCTTTTCAGGATCGTCTTGTGATTTCTATATAAAATTTAAATTTCGTATTTTTTGGGCCATTTCCGTAACTAATGACTTCGGCCCATCTCGATTCTATTAGCTGTTAAGTTTATAGAATTCACAAACATCAATGCCCTAGCCGGGATTCGAACCCGGGACCTTCGAGACGCTGGCTTAACGCCTCAACCCACCAGGCCGTTTTCAATAAATCTGATTATACATGAAAAGGCAGGATTCTCATCAAAAGAAGTCTTCTACTTATATAAATTTGAAATTGATCTATTAAATAACATGGAAAAATATTATGAATTAAGAGAATAAATTGTGTATATACTTGAAGGGTTTCAGATCTAAAGGATCTAAGTACCATTTTCACTTACATCAATTTACGTAAAATGTGGTGCCGAATGTTTGACTGTTACTGTACTGACAGTTACGTATTTGAATTTGAATTTTTAAGTCCTTTAGGTAACTTTGGCTCAGGTCGGATGATGGGGTGATTGGTGGAATGAAGAAAGTGAGAGGAAACGGGAGAACCCCGAGAATACCCACGCACAGGGTGTTTGTCCACTACAAAACCCACATGGCACGAGCTGGATTTGAACCGACGACTCCGAGCGTCAGAGATGAGCGCTCTAACCGTTGGGCCACCGTGGCCCGCTATTTATTTAATAGGTTGATGAACCTTTTACGTAATGTATTGGATGTGACTCTTAACACTTGTATTAGATTAGTAATTACTGTTTAGTTTCCTGATGCCCACAAATTTTTCGTTAGCTCTTAGACCAATTTTGATACGATCATCCATCATTTTTGACAGGAAGGTGGGCTCTTAGTACTGTATATTTTTGAATATGAAAGGTGTAAAATGAAATATGTAAGTATTATTCTGAGAAGCTATATTTTTTGTTTAAGAATCCTTACAAGGAGACCGTCAATAAGATCATATCGAAACCTACTCTAGAATTTTGCTAGGAGAATCTACGTCCTATAGAAAGGTATAAAAATTGCTGCTCATATCAACTGCAAGGTACCAAGATAGGGGCTGGAATATTGGTCGAAGGGCACAAAAGTGTATTTTTTATGGTCCCATCAATAGAAGTCACTTCTGCTCACTTTCGTCCTGGAATGGAACCCTGCCGAATTGTATCATCACCTCCCACACCGCAGCACACCTCACCAAGGACGTATTTAGGGGGTCTGGATCCCCTGAATTTCAGAGTTTTTGCTAAAATCCATAATAGTTTTGCCTATTTAACACACACACACACACACAATGAATTGGGGGGGGGGTATAGACCCACTAAATACGTCCATGGTGAGGCTACAGTGTGGGAGGTGACGTTACAACTGGATAGTGTTTTATTCCAAGTTCAAAGTGAAGCAAAACTGACTCTTTAAATTAAAATGAGTTAGCAACATTGCTAACTAGAAAAGATTCCTCTGTTCTCATTGGAGTCTTAAACTTTGGAATCGATACTAATTTCATTTTCTGAAGTTGAAGCCTTGGAAAATGAAATGAGATCATAGCGCCATTTACACATAAAAGATATACGTGTTTATGTCATTCCTGCTAGTTATAAATATTACCGTAAGATGACACTAGTTGTATTTGTAACATTGGAAAAATAGTACAGTTTTATTGTTTTTTCCTAAAAGTATAAATTTCAGCACATAGATCATTTAAGATTTTCCTTGCGTAAATTGCTGTATAAGCAGTAATTTAATTAACCATTTTCTGCCGAACTGAAACGATTAACGTAACAGTGCCAGGGTGAAAAGCTGTAAAATTTGAGTTGCAGTAGGAGCCCACAGATGTTTGGATATTGATTGAGTTGGTATAATTCACTACCTTGTTGATACACTATTGCAAAGATCAAATAGGAGCTACCTGAGTAGACAGTGAAAAATAGAGAGACCTCGGATGGGATTGGATGTGCGCTAACCAGAGATAAAACTAAATAGCTGTAGATCATGTTCTACTACTAATCGAGATATAATGCCATTGATTTAGTCACTTTCTGTTTGAATTTTAACGATCGGAAAATAATGATATTGTGAAAAGGATCAGTATATTGTAAAAATATGATTCAATCCAACGATATATTAAACCTTTGACAACACGAAAACTGTTTGTTCACATCGTATGTGTAATTCTAATGTCATTTTCTTCATAAAAAAACAACGTTTGAATCTGTTAAAAATCTTCGAGTTGAGTTCGGCTTGATAATGGCTACAGACGTAGTCGAAACGTTGTGTTGTTCGTTTAATATGAGTATTTAATACGCGAGTTTAATAATAAATTGTGTTTCAAACATCGGGCCATTGAAATTTTGATTTTTTGTTAAAGCTTGATTGTTTTTGTTTACAAGAATCGTTCCCTTTTTTAGCATTTTCTTTCTTTTTTTTTGTTTTTTGTTTTTGTAGATTTGAATTTTTGTTAGATTTTTTTGAACGATTTCAATAACATTTTTATTTTTCAGGATGGATTTACGTTTCCACATAGTCTTTGTACTTCATATTGTTTCAGTTAATCTTTCTGTTTTGATTCTTTGCTTGAGCTAAAGAAAGTCATACTTTGGTTTATCTTGGGATTTTTATTTATCATATGAGTACCAAGTCCTTATTTCTTCTCTTCTTATGAAGCTCAAATGTTTATCAATTTTTTGGTTTATATGTTCTTTTCTTTTTTAGATGGTTCGATGTATTTTCTTTCAGATTCACGTTTTATTTCGTATATATATTCTTGCATTCAGTAACGGATCCTTGAAATATCTTTTACATCTGCTTAGCGTTCTTCCTAACTTTTCTCAGCTGCTACGACATTCGTGTTGTGTTGTTCTTTTTAAATCTTTCCATTTTGTGCGTGACCCTGTATATAGACCCTACTTTGTCATACTTTGTGGCTGACAATCTTCTTCTTTATAATTTTAACTTGCATTACTGTTTTTCTATTTCTCATACCCTTTTTTACAGCTAGTTCTTTATAAACGTAGAATAAGTATGTAGAAAAACAAAACAAAAAGTATACATTCTAGGATGTTTGAGAGATTCAAGCCAAATATTGTTCTCTTTCTCTCTCTCTCTCTCTCTCCATCTCTCTCTCTAAAAACCCACAACTAGTCCACAAGTATAGTCTGAATAAGCAGTGTGTTTGCATTGTCAAAAGTTCTGTTTTCATCATGGTTTAAACTTATGGTTTCACCACGAGAAATACGAAGATAGCTTTTATGATTCAAACGCTACAATTATAACTGATAAAAAACTAGGAGTATCTACCAAAACAGTTTTCTTCTTAAAATACCCCCATATCAGGATGAAACTTTTCCTTGTAAAAATATTAGGGCCTACATATTGGAATCTTAGAATGGAATAGGTAAACCAAAAAACTATTCTATTGAACCAAAAACTTTAGAGTATGTTAAAACCCGAAAATCGAAAAAAAAAATAGTACGGTTACCAAGTTTTCTGAAACTCTAAAAATGGACAAAACATGTCATTTTTCAGTGGTCTTCAATAAGATGGATGTGGTTAGTGAGTCATTTTTATAATAATTGAAACGAGTTACATACATAGACCTGTACTCGGATTAATATATTAATTTATTACTATTTATTTATCCTCATTAATCCCATGATTAAAATTCTACAAATTAAAGTAGATTCAATTGACTCATTCTTCTTTTTGTATCATTCTACACCTAAATTTGTACAGTATTTCTTTCGGACAATGATATATCTAGTTAGAACATCAAGTTTTAAGGTGATTTTTGCAAAGCAGGAAAATAACTATAGGTGCAACTTAAAACGATGTGATCAGAAATAAAGTTGACACAAATGTATACAAAACTGAAGAGATGAAAAACTCAGGGAACCTTTGTAAAGAAATATTTTTTACCCTTTAATTGAAAAATTCTGCGTCTAAAGCCTCGGAAAGTGAACAAACTAATAGTTCTTTATTTGATGTGACATTGGCTTTAGCATAACATGGCAATACAGGGAACTGTCTTTATCTCTAAACTGTAGTTAATGTAGTGTCATCTTACGGTGTAATTTAGAACCTAGAATATCTTATAGACGCGGTGTTAAAACATTGAAATGTTAACAAAAGTAAATTGAGATGTATTGAAGCAGCAACGAAATAAAACTCATTACGTTGTATCCAGTGATGACATTCAACTAAAGTAACAAGCGGTTCGCACGATTTGTAAAAATCTGTTGAAATAAGGAAAATTAATTATAAAGATTTTTTTGCCACATGCATGACATTTTATACAGCAGAATTAGAAAGGAGCCACAAAAAAATTAGTAACGCAACAATGAAAGTTTATTTTGAATTTCAGTCATTGCTAGCAGCTTAAAGGAACGAAATTCTGAACTTACATAACTGTCAATTAATACAGAAATGAATACTGCTGAGAATATAAGTTTATTTTTTAAAAACATGAGGAAAAGCTTTTTACTGTATGCAATCTTTAGGTTAATGTAAAGCAACGATCTCCAACAAAAGATGGCAGTACTGTCTCCGTATATGTCTAATGTATTTTTATTGTACGAAATTTCAATGCTGCTCCTACAAATTCAAAACACCTAGAGAGTTCTAACTTTCAGGGAAGAAAGCTCATTACCAATTCAAGAGTTCGATCAATGCAGATCTATTTTATTTTCGTTTTCCTTCATTGTTGGACTCGCTTAATTGTTGTTGTGAATATCAAAACCTATAACAATGAGGCTCTTTCAACAATGAACAAAAAAGAAATTAAAAATCGACACCGATTGAACTCTTAAAATGGTTATGAACTTTCTTCCTTGGAAGTTTGAACTCTCTAACCATGATTTTGTAGGAGCAGCATTGTAATTTCGTGGAACGATAAAGATCCATTAGACATATACAAAGGTAGTGCTGCTATCTTTTGTTGGAAATCATCGCTATACATTCACAGGGAACTTAAATACGCAATAAACAACACAATCTTTATGCTAGTTCTTTCTCGATAAACGAAAAGGAATTATCTATTCAAATAATTGAAAGACGAACCAAAAGCCAAAAATGCTTTAGATTCGGAAAATAAATTGTGAAAATTCTTATGAAAATATAACAGGCCGATAAGCTCTGCCCCAACGCCATCTGTCCGCGTTTGGTGGAACTGCGTCCACCTGAGTGACGACTGTGTGGTATGAAAATATTGCATATACATTGACATTAGACACGCAAAGACTATCAATATCTTTTTTCCTTTGTAGTCTCGTAAAGTTTTTATTTTGCCAGATGAATTACGTGAACTAAAACACTTTTTCTGTCATTATAATTACCAAATTCTATGAAATATTGAAGGACTAGAAAGAGTTACAATTTCACATCTAATAGCTTGTGCACCCCTGCAACATCATTGTTTTCAATGAAAGCAAACTTAGGGATGTTACGATGAAAGGAAAATTCAAATCTTTATTTTGTTCTCTGAAGTACTTTCTTTGTTTCAACCTTTGGTCTTCTGTAGCACGGAAAATGTTTTATATAGTCTATTTTTCTGTGTCCATTTTGATACAGAGTCCATATAGAAGTTTGAAGTAGATTTTTTATTCTTCAAATGTGCAGTAAGATTCATGGCTACGAATGTATGTTTTACGTTAGTTTAACTAGCTGCTAAGGTGTGAAAGATTCTTTGCACTTTCTGTACCATAAGAGGATTTTTTTTCTACATTCAAATTATTCACACAATCCAAGAAATCATTGATCCTGGTGTCGAACTTGATTACTGAAATAAGAAAGTTTTAGCTTCTCCCTCTAAGATAAAAAAGTCACGTAAGATTAAGTGGTTGGATGTAAAACTGAAAATAGTTGACATTTGCCTATAATGATCTCGAGTTGGTTGTCTACTTTCCAGGTTGTCAATGACACTCGAGATATCTAGCCTCTTCAATTTTTCCTTCACAACAGAATAACTTGAAGGATCTAGAACTTAGTTTCTTCAGTCACTAATTTCATATTTGACTTGAAATACCTGAAGACATTGTAGTCAGTTGTTCCGCTTTCATAATGGTAGTGTCTTTTTCTCCAAGAGACAAGGAGAGTTCTCTTCCAAACTGTCAGTTGTCAGGTCATCTTCCAAAATGTTTAGATTCTTTAAATCTTGACATCTATGCTTATTTCCTCTATGTGGAAGGTTTGTGATTCTATCTGAAAATCCATTTGATAATCCATGCACTGACTCTTGCGGCTTTGTGAGTCTGTGTTTGTCAACCTTATACAAGAGGGAGGAATCGAACGACATTAGTCATTGTCAGTCCTTTAGTTTTTCAAGAATCGAATTATTTTATGATTTAACAACAATTTCGGCGTACCAACGAAACTGTTAACAACCATTTCGGTCAAACCGGTGCGAACTAGCTAAATATCATCACTGGTTGTATCGATAAGGAGTTTTTTTATATTCCATAATTCTCTTCTCTAATTTTGAAGTTTCTGTAATTTTAGAATATTTACTTCTATTCAAGAAAGGATTTTAAAAATATATACAATATTAACAAAGCAAAATAGACTGATAATAATAGACCCAAAGTATAGAATAAACATGAAAGTTGAAACATTCACTTTTGGAGTGTAATATTTTTCGAACACTTCCAGTTTAGAGAAAGCTGTTCATAAAGATTTTACAATGCAAAATGGAACTTCTTTTCCGGCAACGACGTTTGTAAATTGATCTTGTTTCTTTTTAATCATAACAACAGTACATATATGACGTCGTTACAAAAGTGAATCTATTTCATTTTTCATCTGACTGACTAAGCAAGCTAGATTCTCAAACTTTCATATTGATAAAAGTGTCATTTGACGATATATCATATTAAATTACCTGTAACGCAAAACTCAAACCCAGTGGCCGTAGCTCAGTTGGTGGGTTTCCATTTGGAAGATCCTTGCCAGACGCACAACCATCCTGACGAACTTTTTACCATTTTTTTGTCAACTTAAACTAATGCCGAGATGGTACCTTCAAACTAGGCGCTGGCGGACTTCCCACATCATCTCCTTTATCTATTGCCACCTTGAGCCAAATAAAATTTAAATTGTGCCTAAAACAAATTAAAAATCAGCTTCGTTCCTAATTGATGTTTAAGATTACTGTTGCAAATATTTTGATTATCTGAGTGTTGAGATATTATTCTCTTGGGTGGAAGTGAGTCGGTAGAGAGTTCATCTTGTAATCAGAAAAACCCGGATTCAATTCCAAGTCCAACAGCTGGTCATCCTGACCGAACTTTTCCCTGGTTTTCCTCGATCACATCAGGGCAATGAAGGCATGGTACCTTAAAATATGGCAGAGCTGATTCCTTCCAAAAATCTTTGTAACAGTATATTCAGTGTAAAATAACAGAAGTTGACTGTGTCTGGAGATAGTTAAATAAGAAAATAGAAGAAACCTCTGCTTATAGAAAATTTAATACGATAGTAATGGTATCACGTGCTTAGTTTTCCTGTAATAATAAATTTGAGATTTATTTACGAACAGTAGGACTTCTAACATATATCAGTGATTGAAAGGTTTATTTTATTAAATGATCCCAGCTGAAGAGTATAGAAGACAAAATTGTATAGAAGAGTATAGACACTTCCAGATTATTTGTAATCTTATGTTCAGAAATGGGTAACGAGTATTGACACCATCTCTTCCATACCAAGGTACGATAGTTTTCGAAGTAAAAAAAAGTACTCGTTAGCTTGAAAATAATACGTTCAAGTTTCTCTCTTTGACAGTAACATTGGTGGCAGATTTTCCAGATGATCTGTGACTCATTAAGGTCTTTCTTTCTTTCCTGACATCTCTCGGCGACTAAATGAGTTGAATAAATGTCTCCAGGGTAAATCATTATGTAACGCTGTTCATAGTTCACGAGAAAATTAATAATAATAAACTTGCAACGAAATAAGCTGTGAAGAAATAAACAATTATTATTTTCCGTTCTTAGAAGTTCTGTTATCTATTTCTCTCAGAATTTAGATGCGTGAGTTTTCTATGCGAGGTCTTTTTCCTGCAGTGCATGAAATCTAGTCTATATCAGATAATTAATGACGTATTTAAATAATAGACTAGGCTATATTTGAAGCCGGTAATGTGCTTGAAAGTTTTAACTGAATATCCATACACCAGAATAGCTGTATGAAACCATGCAGCCACAGTCCTCTCATTGAAAAAGAAAACTTCGTGTATTTGTAATCAGTACAATAACCCCTTGGGGGTAAAGGGAAGAGTGACGCAAGAATTCAACTTACAAAAGAAGTTATATCCATTTTGCGAGTGACTTTCTTTGTGTCACTATGGCGGAATCGTTTCCTTTCTAATAAAATTAAGAGATTTAGTACCCTCCCTTCCCCCACAGTGACACAAAGAAAATCACTCGCAAAATGGATATCATTTCTTTTGTGAGTAGAACTCTTGCGTCACTCTTCTCTTTACCCCGAAGGTGTTCTTGTAGACTACTGATATCACTTATTTTGTAAGGCTGCATATTAAAAATAAAGTGCATAGTCTTCATACAAAAGGTCGATTGTAGACCATGGTAGGTTCCGTATCTCGAAAACGGTAAATAAGCATCAATTTGCCTCTACAAGGCCCGCAATTGATCCCCAAATCCCACTGGTACCAACCATTTCTTGCTAAAACAAAAGGATAGACAGAATGACAGAGGTCCTTTTCTACAATTTATGAAAATTTTGTGATTGGGCTAAAAAAAGATTCATAATTTTTTAACCTCTTCACTGATTTTGACGTGTTATTACGCCTTTGAAAGGTATTGAAGCGTAGATTACGATCCCGGAAGTTTCGACCGCCTATATGGTCTGGGGTCAGTGCTATCAGCAAAAATGTGAAATTCTGAATTTTTTTCGAACCGCCCAGAGTCCCAGGGAGGTCCTACCGACCCATTGTTTTTTCTGTCTTATCTTAATATGGCAAAGGACTTTCAACTACAAGTTCAAACATCAAAATCGGGTTTATAGTTCGCTAAAACCGAAATTAGCTGTATATATATATATGAGTGCCGCTAACAGACTCGTTTCGTAGCGTCACTCGAAGAACTAGTGTTCCTCGTGATTTTGTAACTCCTGAATTAGGGCTAAGAATTTTGATTAGAAAACTTTTACGTGTGGGTTAATTTTTCTACTAATTTTTGAAAGAAAATGCATAAAGCATTTGTAAATACTTTACTATAAAATTATTACTAATATAAGGGATCTATGTTACTTCAATCGTTTACTTACTTACTCTAAGGTTTACGGAATTCGCAAATTCATCGCCACAGTAACAAACGTTCGCCGAGATCAAGACAGTTTTCATCACAAACACTTACTTCACGAAGATTCCTTCTAATATTGTCACCCCAACGTCGTCTTGGTCTCTTTCCCTCCGGCTTTCCAACCAAGATGAAATATAATCTTCGTTTTTCACCCATCCGAGCTACATGGTCTGCCCATCTTAGTCATCACGATTTTATTATTCTTACAACATCGGGTGAAAGTGACAAAAATATTAAAACTTACGATTTTGGGAAATTTTATCATGGTATATATTAGACTTTTAATCGTATTATCTAAATAAGAGTTTGGTCAAGGGGTACAATCTAAATTAAATTTGGCCAAAGGGTACAAATTAAATAAAAGTTTGGTCAAAGGGTATAATCTAATAAAAGTTTAGTCAAGGGGTATTATTACAATCTAAATAAAAAGCAGGAAACCGTTTATATCAACATTTTTGGGATGACTATTTATTTCTAACCACAATAGCTACCAAAAGATGGCGCTAGTGTTAAATCTAGTAGAAAATTTTCATGAGCTCACTCACTTATAGAACTTAATGTCTCACTGATAACAATCTAAAAAATTAAGAGTAATTGTCGCTTCCAGACGCAACAGGCACTTTAGAAAATCACGAAAACGATATTGTGCATTTGAACAGAGGACAGACCAAGATTGTAAAATACAGACATCGTAGCCTAAGGCTTGGCGGTCACAGATATTCGCATTGACACGTAGCGTAGGTCCGAATCCTAGTGACGATCATACTGATTGAGTTTTCCGAAGGAATTTCTTCAGTTTAAACCAGGCTAATGCCGGGCAGGTACGAAGATAAAGGAAAACAGATCGGTTTCTTCCTAATTCATTTATTTCCCAGAAAGCGTTCTGCTTGCCGATAGGACACCATCAGTAAGACTTTGGACACATTTAAAAGTTAAAAATTCATGCTGATAATAAATTAATTAAAATAGTTAATTTGCCGGTTCTATCATCTTATTTAATTTATTGTTTTTTCAGTAGAATTTATTTTCTTGACGAAACTAACAGTCAAGTCATCTCACGCCAAAATATAAATTATTTTAAACAGGAAAAAGAAAAAGGCTGTATTTCTGTGCACTCTTTAATTTGAAATTTAACTGACAGAGGGGAAGGCTATGCTCTGGCCACTTCTTTTTCTTCATGTGAAAGAAAACAAGAGTAGACAAGGTAGTTTATTGCTCCAGTTCAGAACTAATTAGACACGTTGACAGCTACCCTAGTGTGCACTCTGTTAAGGAGTGTTGGAATCTACTGAAGCTTATTCCCAAAAGCTTTATGCAGTTTACTGTTTATAATTTAATTAGGTCTCGGCTTGGTAACGTAATTCAACTATCTCATTTCATTTTACTTGGACTCGCTTATTTTCGTATGCTCTTCACGTGAATATAGTAGATGATATATGGCAAGCCTTAGTCTGAGTCATTGCTCCACAATGACCATTTTTCCTAGCCATATCGCCTAAATAGTTGTTTGCTTCCCCCTAGAAAATGACAGATTATTCGCATTCTCTCTTATTTTTTTAAACATAAAGGATCTATTCCAAATTAGGGTTTGCATGATTTTTTTTACAGATCCCTTTTTCTCACACTTTTATTATTATTATTTTTTTTAGTTTAGAGGCTCTATTCCAGATTAGGATATACATGACATTTTAGAGTCTATTGTCTCAATTTCTCTTCTTTTTTTTTTTTAATTTAAAGCCTCTATTCAAAATTATGGTACACGTTATTTTTTTTTTAGATTCCTTTGTCTCGTTCTCTTATTTTTTATTTTCTTTTTATACAAAGGCTCTATTGCAGATTAGGGTATACATTTCTTTTCAGAGACCTTTTTCGGTTCAATTACATCATCTGTATGTTTGTGATTCATTATAATCATTAGGTAAAATTAGGCGATCAAGAGTTGGGTTATATTACAACACTGAAAGAATTTTTTTAAAAATAAATATCTCTATTAAAGGATCGAATGTTTTCTTATATACACATCGTTTTCAATAGAAGTGGTTACAAATTATTATTAGGCGTGCAGTAGAACTTATTATATACAACAGAATAAATTATCACTTCTATAAAGAACCAGGTTGTGTGTTTAACGAAACGTACATAGTCACTAAGATTACAGATATCAATAATGTACACTCTAAGATAAATTTTGTTTTAATTTGGATGAATAGTACACGGTAATTGGCATAGTTTTAAAAGAGTTCTTCCAATATAACCCTGCAGGAATTCAACATGACTCAGAGTTTCAAGTTTTCTATATATCGTGCGTATTCTGGTATTTCTTTACAAGAGAATGGCCAAATTACTGACTATGATTATCAAACTAGCGGTAGATGCCACACAAAATCATTTCAAATGATATTCTTATCTCTTACATATCTTGGCACAGTAACCAGAACTGTAGTGTCGTATTAATATCAGAAGAAAATATAGCACAAGGTTCAGATTGACACAAACAACGACAGTGTCAATGACACAAGTTATAACTTCAATTTCAGATTGAGATGTAGTAGGTTTGGGTGAAAAATCTGTTGCAAGGGTTTTTGATCTACAATATTAAAACAAATGAAGAATTATGTACGGATTTACGAAGCTACAGCCAGATATAAAGAAACATTACAGCAAGCGTAGTGTAGTGATAGCGAAGCTCGCTGACTTAAAATTGACAGTGAATTGGTAACATAGTTTTGAATCATTCGTCGCGTCTTAGATTCTGATTGAGCTCTTCCCCCAAGCCCCGCAAGGCGAATGTTGAAATGGACTTTGAGCAGAAGTTCTAACTCTCTGAAGGTCAGATATGATTCCGCATACCGATGACTGGCTTAAGCCATAGAAATTTATCCAGACAACTATAATTTAAATGAAACAAATGTGTAACAACTGGAATATAATTTTGGTCTTTGAACATAGCAAGAAATGCCGGGATTAATTTAACATAATTGTTACTACCAGCTGTGTGTGTTAATTCAACAGTATCATATTTAACATACAAACCCGTGATTTTGCTTGAATTAAATTCTCATAGTGTTTTAATTTGGTCGGTGTTTCTGTTTTCGGTCTTAATTCCGCACAATGGAGGTGGGATCCAAGCAAAATCACGATATTGTATGTTAAATAATTATGATTGTAACACACAGTCACAATGTTAAATTAACATTAGCATATTTTGCTGTCAAATCCTTAATCGACACCCAAAAATTACATTTAGAATTAATAATATATTTTTCCTTTGCATTATTTATAGATACTATAGTCTACTTATAAATTTACCTTTCAAAATGAGAAAACAGATCTGTATTTCGTTGTTTTGGAACAGAACATTTTTAAAAACTAACAAAATCATGGCACAGAAATTATGGATTCAGAAAACGATTTAAAGCATAATCTTGATTTTTTCCCTTTGATCTGGAATGTTGTGTGAACACCCGTTAAATTCACTGAATAATTATTGACATCCTAAATGAGGGCTTCAGATCACCCCGTTCAATGGAACCCGGAAGGACTTGAACCCAAGACCACGCGCACAGGAAGTAAGCGCGAAAGCCCTAGAACCAACAAGAGACCAATCATCCCCTTTAGAGGTGGTGCCAATACGATTACTATAGAGGCAACATCAGAGCTTCTGTTTTGGTCCATATGATCAGATAAATTCTATACTAATTGTTCATTGATTTGAGTTGTGAGCTTTCGTGCTAAGCGAGGGAGTAGCTTCTAAGAACGCGAGCTACGATTAATGTGGCATCCGAACCACGCACGTTTATTCCGAGGCAGAATGCGGATCTACAGACTATTGCGCGATGACATTACAACAACCACACGCTATCACTTCACTTTTCCTCCCCCCAGTAACTGGATTACAGAACTCCCCACTGTACATTCGAGTTTGTCTAGGTCTAAAACTGATTATTTCATTTATGGCGTTTCGAGAACTCCAATTTCTCTCATCTTCAGATGGACTTGACTAGTTTCTTTCATAATGAGCCAAATCCAATTATCTGCTTATACTAAATTGTAGTATATACAAAGTCTAAACCACCCGTTAGTCCAAGGTTCTGGGTTCGAGTCCCGGATGGGGCATGGGTGTTTGTGAATATTAGAAATTTAAAATGCCTTGGGAATTCTATACCCACTTTTGATTTGAGATTTTTAAGATTAACAGAAAAAAAACAAAAACAATATTGACATTTTGAAAACAGACCCGGAAACAGATTCTATTATAGCCGGTAAATTTGAAGTCCCGTAAGATATGACGCCACAACCCACACCTTCAGATTTCTCATCTAAATCAAAGACATTAAAATTATGGATTAGTTTATATAATAGATATTCTGATGTATTATCTGGGCCTATCCTCAAGAGGGTATTTACATCTGACGGATCGCAACCGGTTCTGGTCACTTAAAAAATGGCCCACAAGTACAAAGTTTAGTCAACTATCTTTCATATATTAGTGTCTTAATAATATACCATTAACATCAATTTTGTTTCACAGTAGCATAAGTAAATTGTATAATTTTAAGTAAATAATATAATTTAAATCTAACACAACGCGCGTTAGAAACAAGTAATAAAACAAGGTAAAAATCATAAATCCTGACCTACCTGTAGCACAGGGCAATGGAATTGGAGGTACGTTATGAGGTAGGTCCATTTTCCATGAAGGGCGAGTTAGGGCGGTTGGGCAACAAGGGTCCGTTACAAGCATCCTACCCCACCCCGGCTCACCCGCGCACCTCTGCTCGGGTGCCACGACCGCTTTCGGGTCAAAGATTAAAGAGGCGTTACCCCACAGCACGTGTTTTGTTCACACAACGTAAGAGAAATAAACAAGTCACTTCCTAAAATAATAATAAATAAAAACTTGTTCACTGTTTTTAAATTCCTTAAGATCTTATATACACCACAGTTAATGTATGCCTTAGATAGATGTCAGTTTAACGTTTGAGCACAATACTGCACTTCATATGAAACACGATCTTCTTGATGGCGGTGTTTTTTTTTCGTCTTCAGGTCGGTACACCACTACAGATGAGGATGCAGATCGCGTGTGTCTTAACTGTTGACGTAGTACGTCTGCGAACAACGATGCTTCTGCATTGCTCTTGTTGCCGCTTCCGGTGGGAGGTTACGTTTTTTGGTTGCGCGATTCTGAAGTAACCGCGGCAAACTCTCTTTGCCTTGCGCCGTCACTGCCTTTGTGCGAGTCAGCAACAACCAGAGGTAACCATCAAGAGCGAAAAGCCGCACACAACTGGAGAGTTACGCGCGCGCGCGCTCCCTCTCTCTCTCTCTCCCTCACACGCACACATCAACACACTTCGTTCGTCCACCACCACCTCCACCAGAAAATAAAAAAATAAAAAAAAACACAAGGCTCCAGTTTAGCCTGAGGGTAAGGCGGAGTGTAGTAGCCGAAGGCAGCAAACGTCAATTAACCTAACACTTCAAGTAGCAGCCTCCGGGAACGCGATTCCAGTAGACGCTGCTGATTGGTTACATGGCTCACGCAATGACCAGTCGCAATTGGTTGCGGGTAGTAGGAGTTGGTCTAGCACCAGCCGTTCTGGAAAAGTCCAATGGCAGAATGGGCGGAGCTACAACAATGTTATCGAGGGAGGAAGAGGTGGAGTATAATGGGAATACAAGGAGGACATTTCAAAAAAAGGAATGGCTGTACACGCCCACTAAACCATCAATGGTACACCAGCGGCAAGCATGCTTAACAAAGGGTGCTAAATTAGTAAGACTATAAAGTCGGACAGGGACAGTTTCAGAGGTTTTCAGAAAGAGAATTTCAACTTTGTTTTAAGTTTTTAACTATAATCTTTTCTCAATTGTTACATGGAGAAAAGAAAGTGTTAACAGCAACCGAGAGAGGCTTACCTCAAATGATTAAATTTATAATTATATAGGACGTCAAGTGAAAAATTTACTTAATAACCAAGTACCAAGCTGACTGTCCGTGAAGCTGATGCGAGAAGTTGGTTGATTAAGTTTCACAAAGTATAGTCGGTTGATGTAACCATCTGTTGATTAACCTCCTTATACGTTGGTTGACTAACCTTTTACAAAGTTTAACCGGTTGATTAGAATTTTTATTTTATTTATTTATTGCCTTAAGACATCTCAGGTTCAGACCAGGATAGGGGTGAAGGAAACGATGCGGATAATTAATTGGCCAGGGCCCAGTTCAAAGGTAGCATCCGGGCCGGTATTTGCCTGGTGTGACTGAGGAAAAGAACCATGCAGAAAGAAACCTCAGTCAGTCGGTTGATTCGAATTTAAGGGCAAATTTAAATAATATGAAATACACTTGGCATTAGTAACAGCCACAAAAATAGCACTTTTATTATGTTCTTTATTTGTTTAAAAGAAAACTCAAGTCCTCCGTTACTCAGTTTCGATAAGTTTTGGTAGTTTCGATAGAAATGAGTAAATATTCCAGCCTCCTAAGCGGGAATCGACCTAAGGTCACTCAGCTTGAAGTGACGTATTAGGATCCATTAGAACATGCTACACCTAATAATAACAAACCTTCAAGATTTTATAACTATAATTGAGAATTACATCTATAATAGAGAGAGTGAACCTTATAATTAGTCATATCAAGTATCTCCTAAACGGTACGAGAGCCTTTAAATCAGGGTTGCTTCCTTCCCGTTCTTTCTCCAGCTAATACACAGTGAATGACATCATTAGCGTTCTTCCAAAAACAGCACATCTTTGACATGACTAGTTCACTCTTTATAATGTTATGGTATTTCGCTTTCGTCCTTAAGTTTAATGTAAACCAACGATCTCCAATCAAAGATGGCAGCACTACCTCTGTATATCTCTAATTTATTTTTATCGTTGCATGAAATTTCAGTGCTGCTCCTATAAATTCAAGAATTCGATCAATGCCGATTTTTAATTTTCTTTTTTGTTCATTGTTGAAAGAACTTCGTTGTTATAGGTTTCGATATTCACAACAATAATCAAGCGATTTCAACAATGAAGAAAAACGAAAATTAAAAATCGGCAGTGATCGAAGTCTTGAATTGGTTATGAACTTTCTTCCCTGAAAGTTAGAACTCTCTAGGCTTGATTTTATAGTAGCAGCATTGAGATTTCATGCAACGATAAAAATACATTAGACAGATACGGGTATAGTGCTGCCATCTTTTGTTGGAGATCGTTCACGGAAAGAAATAAAAGGTTACTAGCAACCCAAAAATGGGTTAATGCAACAGAGTGAGTTGGTAAATATAGAGCCTAATAAGTACAAGGTTACAGCAACCCAGCTAAAAAGGTTAGATCCAGTGGGTTGATTTAACCCTCCACGTAGGTTATTTTGAAGGGTTATGATAAACAAATGTACTCAGTTACTTTAACCCACCCCAAAGAAAATTTGTAAAAAAAAAAAGTGGTAAAATCGTCTGAAAGCAAGTTACTGTTATTATTTGCACTACATGTAGCTTATTATAGCTATCTTTGTAAAAAAAAAAGAGCGCCAGGCTGGGATCGAACCATGGACCTCATCCGTAGCAGTCCGAAGTGCTATCAACTACCCCACCGATCAGCTGAAGTTCATGGTCGATAATGCATGTATTTCCCAAGTTACACTACTGTGATATTCATTATACGAATCTCAATGTTTCATATTACACTTTGTCATTAACAGAATATTAATAATAATTTATATAACACTATTCCTAGATTTAGGGTTGCTAGGTTACCTCCTAAGTTTCACGTTAACGTTTTTGCCTTGGTACAAAGCTTCCATGTGGAAGCCCCTCAGTGTTCAATGACCGCCATCTCGTATACACGAGACTCGGTTCAGCTAACCCTCATTAAGGTTAAAAAATAACTAATTCTTAGAAGGTTAAATTTACCTACACATTAAACGGTTAGCATAACCGAGCAGTGGGTCAATCATGTTGTTTAAATTAACCGTGTTGTTGGTTTATTCCTTCTTGTACCAATCGTGTAGGTAACTGACTACCCACGAATTGGTTGTTTTTACCCTGATTTCTGTTAACCTTTTTCAATGGGTTACCACTTACCTACAGATATAGGTACTTTCATGTCTCGAAAGGGTTGTGATAAATAACCAGTAGGTTATGTGCAACCCTTTTGGTCATTAACCTAGCAAAATCTTGACTTAGTTAAAACTAATTTCTTTCCGTGTTGGTTTACATTAACCTTGATGGTAGAGACTATGGTTGAGGGAGGGAAAAAGAGGAAGTGGAAAAATTCTAATTCAGTTCTTTGTCAGTAAATCGTAGCCCGCTGATTCACAAAGGAAACAGTAAGATCGGGCTGAATGGAGAGCATTTAATATGCTCAGAAGGACCTGCTGATGGTAACGTGTTTGTTCTTTGGTGAGGATTAATTGCGGGGACTAGCGACGAGGGGAAACTTTCTTTCCGTGTCACCTGCCTCTCTTACACAGTGCTGCAAACATCTTGTTGTCTGCCATCCTGTTAACAACGCAACATGGCTAAGAAACTATCCATCGCATACTTGTGAAATTTTATCTTTCGAAAATAAACAATGTAGAAAAGGAACTTAATTTGTAAACCTTCAAAATAATAAAAGAAAATATCGGTTAGAAAATCCAAATACATGTGTCACAACACAATAGAATCCTACCTTAGGCACCAGAGTGGAGCTCAAGAAATATTATTAAGTGAGCGAATGCAGGGGATCTGCTATTTAACAAAGGGCTCACAATTTTTAATTTTAATTATAACCTTTAGGCATCTACGGCTCAGCCCGAAAGGGCTTACAAGTTCCCTTACAAGTCACTAAACGCACAGAGATACACATCCCAGTGACCGACCAACCTGACTGAGGTTCTCCAGGGTTTTCCTCAGTTACACCAGGCAAATGCCGGGATTGCATCTTCAACATAGACCCTGGCCGACACCTTCCCGAATCCATTCCCCTTCCCTATCAAGGCCTGAGCCTTAGATGCCTAGCATAGCAATGTTATTGTATAGCAATTGAACAGTGGCGTATCGTCCTTATACTCAGTAATGATGTGAAGAATAAAACGACTTACAATATTTACGACTTTACATTAGCTAAGAACAGCCATTTTATTGATGTTAGCTGGAGAGAAACTTTGACAAAGGACTCGGAACAAATATAAATATTTAACAAAGGTCTCGCTCGAGCACTTGCGAGGACCCCCCAGCACACGCAGGATGAGCTAATGAATGTTGCCAGCGGCATCCTACTCGACCGTTCTGTGCGGAATCTATCCACTTGACCCTTTGTAAAAATAGGCCAATTTGTATGGTCGTAACTTTTGATAGATTTGACCGGTTTGGATGAAACTTACGACTTTTGTAGAGGACTTTTTTATTGTGGTCTCACTTAAGGCACAGATAGAAAAAAAAAAGTACGATATAAAATTTTATGTCATATACGACCGTGAAAATTACCTAATTTAAAATAGAGTACAATATGAAATTTTGTGACTAGCGTCCTCTAAAATATTGCGCCTTTTCTATAGGGAAGGAATGTTAGATAATACAGGAAGGGAGTGGAAGAGATGTATGGTCTAAGGGGCGTTCTAGATTTTTTACTCTTTATTATATAAAATCTTATCTTATCAGCTTCTACTTCTACTTTACAGGTGGGAAAATCTGATAATAAGATGAAGTGTGTATATGAGGTGCTCGGGAACGTCACAATATCAGGAACATTGAGGGTCTGGATGGTCTGCCGTTGCTAATTATTGTAGATCTGACAATTATCTCATCTCAGTGAAAGAAATGGAGAGGTGCGAGAGAGACGTTACTACCCCGTAGAGTTTTTTTGTATATGAATGTTGCGAATTTTAGTAGGTTATTTGTGGTTGGTTCATAGTACACTTACCATAACTGGCTTTTCGTTGTTTGGTATTGATTCGTAAACACTCTCAGATTGTGTATCCTTCAGACTTTAATTCGTCTTCCGCTTCGTATTTTGAAATCGACTTCTGGACTCCACGAATTACAACTGAGAGCACGGGCTCTCTGCACGGTGGACTATAGTTTACTGAATCTAGCTTTCATGGCTGTGAGTTTGGCTTCACTACCGAATATCTGGTAAATATATGTTTCTTTGTTATTGTTTTGGTGAAGTTAATGTCAGTTGACTTTATAGTAATGCCATTACAGGTTGGTATTATTTGGGAGATAAATTTCCTTTGAACGTATTTGGTCAACTGTTGAAATAGAAGTTTTGGTGTCTTGAAGGGACATATCATCATATTAAGTAATTTTCTATCCACTGCTGTATGAAAGCCTCCCCTTTATCTTTCCACATATCACGGTCTGCTGCTATCCTCATCCATGTAGCTGCTGAAAAACGTTGTAGGTCTTATTAATTATATATATTAAATCACAACCATATTCAATCTACTACTGGATGAGGTTTCTCCCCGGAGGGAGGAGATTGGTCTACTACTCCACGTTGACCAGACGGGTTGGGAGAGGGTAGCCAAAGCTCTCACTGTGATCGTCACTATCTTTTATTCATAGCAGCTCCCCAATTGCAACACGATGCTCGGTGGGCACCGTTCCAGACCCACACGCCTTCGAAATAATCCTTTGCAGCGCCGGGAATCGAACCCGGGACCCCTCAATCCGTAGTCAGACACGCTAACGACTAGACCAACGGGGTTAACTCTTTCTCTTTCTCTCTCTCTCTCTCTCTCTCTGTATCTATCCATCTATCTATCTATCTATCTATCTATCTATCCATTCATCCATATATATATATATATATATATATATATATATATATATATAGAGAGAGAGAGAGAGAGAGAGAGAGAGAGAGAGAGACTCGTTGGAGAGTTGTTCGGAGCCGGTATCTGTAGTACTGAGTACTAGGAGTATGAATTTTCATGGTAGATGGTAAACTACCAGAGTGACGTATATAGGTAAGGAGATTGAGATCTGGAACTAGTTGGAGATGTTTGAGATCTGTGATTGCGGCGTTTGGCACTTGTTCTCAATGGAAAGAACTTTGTTTGTAGCGGCGGCTGTTTGCTGTACAAATGACGGAAGATCACATTTGCCAGGAATTTGTTGTTTTCGTGGCATGGTGTTGGATGATGATAGGATACAATGAGAAATAACCAGCCACAACCATAAGAGTGTCATGAGCACTGGTGACAAAACCCAGTCACAGTGATGACGAAGATGAAAAGATGAGCTACAGATGATTGCAGGTGGGACAACCTATAGGGATAGTTGCCAGGTAGTGTTCAGCATTTCTATAATAGGGTCTATGTTTCGAAAAGAAGGTTGGTCAGTCTGGCCTTATACTCAAACAACTTATTGTACCGAAGGTTAGGGGCAAAAAGTTGACTTCGGACGATTAATAAACCCTGGCTACCACTACCATGGTCTACCTATTAATAAAGTGACGTCTTAGTACCAGCTGAGAATGTGTGCTAGAGCCTTATGAACCTATAAATACATGAATGCATTTTGAGTAATACTTCAAGTGCACACATATATTAATTGACTGTTTACAAATGCATTATCTTTTAATGATAATACATTTTAAAACGATGCATTATTCCAACAATAGAAATTACTTTTCTTTCTAAATATTTAATATTCGATTCCCAAGACAAATGTTGATCAATTTTCAACCCTCAGTACGTAGTACATTCTGCTCAGTGCCAATTTTACCTTTGTTAACGGTTTGTGGATACAAACGAAAAAGAACATCTCTAAATTTAATGACAAAGAGTTTGTACACAACTAACTGTTTAATTTAGGCATATCATCCTCAATGTATGTTTCGAACTATTTAACTCAATCTGCTTTATAAAATATTGCACTATCACTTGCAAATAATGCTATTCTTTTCCACTCAAAAGGTGCACGATATTCACCATAATAAAAATAATAAGGGCCTTGAAATCGATCCTTGACATTGGGATACACCATATTCCATTCTAATTGCATCGACTCCTATCTCATTATGCAACCAAAACAACTCTTGGGGCATTTGGGTTGCATACAATTAAGGATTGATTGATTTGGAAATCAATGTTTTCATCTCAGAAAACAAATCACTAAATTTAAAAATAAAGGCCGAACTAAAAAAAAAAAATAAACTGTCTTCAGGAAATGTACTAAAAGTCATAATTATAGACAGCCTAATTGAACACAATGGTTAAGCAAATAAATTTATTGAAAATCTAACGATATTCTTGAACTGGTGTCATAACGACGTAACGTATTTTTGTGTAAGGTATGTTCTTCACATTCAAGAAAATGTTAAATATTGAACTTCTTGACCATCGTATTCGTTATTTTTACTTTATGGTGTATTTTGAGGGATTATTTTTTAAATATTCCTCAACTTATTATTCAACGAGGCACTGAAACAACTACTTTTCATATTCGTAAATGCCACTTTCCTTATTGTTATTTGCGCCTTTATTCCTTTTTCACACTTCATGGTTTATTTTCGATCAATAGTTCCCAACCTGTGGTTCATGGAACCTTCAAAGTGTACTGTATTTGTCCTTGAATCCAGTTGAACAGGCTTATTGAAGAAATATTTTATATACTTCTTTTTTTCACTTAACGATATAAGCAAAGGCATTTTTTTCAACAATAGAATATATTTATCAACAATGTGTGATGAGTGGAAGAGTTACGACTAGCGACAGTAGAATTTCTTGCATCAAAATGTTGAAAAAATCGTGAGTACAAGGTAAAATTTCTTCAGTACAAACGTAAATTTCTTGAGTAGATTAATTGATAAATAATTATTTCCATTGTGCTTTTAAAACTTTAGACAAAAACCTTGCATATTATTTTTACACGTTCGTCTTGTTTTCACAAAGTCTTTCACGTAGTCTTATTGACGAAACGAGATTTAGGCTGTCTCGTCTCGAAAATATCTGGTCCAGAGAGTGTCTTATCTCGAAAAGATGTATACATTGCATAACGAAAGCTCTGTCTCGTCTCCTCTCGTGGTAACACTACTTTCACGGCGAATACCGTCTAACGGACACCAATGAATGAATGCCGTTGTGATCATATAGTTCGCATTGTCCGCGATAGATGGCACACAAAGTTCGCAAATTTGCTACCATCTATGGAGGATTCAGTGTACTACATTCAACATTCTCCGTGTTACGCGAGTCCGATGTTATATTTTAGGAAGACCAATTATATTTTTTTCGATTGTTTAGGCATTATTTTTGTTGATAAATGAATACAAATTGTATAATTTCCTGAGTAGATCTCAGAGTTCGTGGATGAAAGCAAAATATCCAAATTTTGCGAGTACTCCTTGTGTTAAAAAAAAAAATATATTTTCGCAAAATGTTAACAAGATCTAACCCATTAGATTTCTTGAGTGTTCAAAAATTTTCGTGATTCGCGAAATTCGGCTGTCCCTATAGCTATGACTTTCATTCGTAAATTTGAAACGCATTTATTGGCACGAGATCCCAAAATTATAGTTTTCTTGTCAACACAAAATAACCATTTATAGGCACTGTAAAATCGCTTGAATTAACTTCCTATTCACCTGAAAGTATATATAGGGGAGAGTTGCCTAGTTTGAACCAGTTATCAACATTTTTCATATAAACTAGAAAATACACAATTAAATGGGATAATAATGATTTAATTCAAAATATATTATATCTGCTTTAATAGCCTATGGTGTACATATTGTAATAATAATAATAGTAATAATAATAATAATAATTTATGACATATTTATTACCAAAAAGTGAAACTAATAACATCGGTTCATTTAAGGAAAATAATTTCCTACATTGAACCATGTGTTTCTTAGGATGGACCACGTTGAAAATTCAATGAATATATAGTAAATTTACTCTTAAACAAGAAAGACAATTCTTGACAATTGAAATGCAATAACAATTGTAGAATGAAAATAAATGTTGAGACACACGAACAAAACCTTTACGAAATGAGAAGTTAAAAAATATAATGAAAGCAAGCCACTCCTTTGCGAAATTGAAATAAGTGTACACAGAATACTCTATTTCGTATAAAATAAAAAGTTAGCATCAATTTAGTGTGTTCAAGAAGTGAATTCAAGGTTACATGTTGAACAATGATATATTTTTGTACTTGGTTTCACTTTTGCACAACGAGTGTGGGCTGTGGACCCAACGGCGGCATGTCAAGGACTGAATCATATCTTCTTGAATGTTTTCCTTACATAAGAAGCAAAATAAACTGGTTTGCTCCTCATTGGCTTGAAACAATTGCTTCTTCCTCTGAATCGTCTTATTCCCTTTCGCAGCTGAACGTTGCTCTAGTTTCTAAGGACTACGTGTGATTACAACTGCCTTCTATGCTCTTCTTTGTCTTCTTCGCGATCCTGCTGGTCCTGATGGTTGATCTTCTGCTTTTGGTAAGGGAAAAATATGTAATAAGGTGTCTTGGAAGTGACGTAAATTCTTGCTAGGTGGAACATAATCCTTGTTCTGATCGCTCTCGTTCATTTCGTTTGATTCATTTTCTGCATCAAGCTCTGACTCTGGACTTTGCATCAATGATAAGTGTCCTTGTTGTTTTGTACGATCTTCACTGGGAGACGTACATCCAGGTTGAGAAGTGGCTCCAGGACATAAAACATCAGCTGGATCAAAGTGATGGACTTAAAGACATGACGATTAACTGGCCAAATCCTCATTGCACGAAATGCAGTGTGAGCATTAGCAACTGTAGCTGTTCTACCGTAATCTTAATTGAAAAGAGCTGGAACATTTAATTGTTTGATTTTATGTCCTTTGTAAGAACTTTTCTTGAGCTTGGGCAAAGTACGTCTGCATAGTGCAAATGTCCAAAGAATACTAAGTCAAGAGGTTGCAAACGATGCATAGTATGACCAGTAGCTGGAGCAATGTAATGCCATTTTCGCTAAACTCTCAAGCCACTAGGTTCTTGCTGTGTGTGGTATGTCCATCAAGCAAAAGAGGGATTTTGTTCTGTTTGTTGCAATTTGTATTATTTTTAAAATGTTCAAGTCATGTCACACACAAATCAAAGTTCATGTATCCTGTGTCCGAAATCTTCACAATGCTTTCTGCTGGGGCACCAATCACAAAATCACTATTCCACTTTTTGGCTTTAAATATTATCATGGGGGTAATGTAGACAGACACTTGCCGCACTCACTGCACAAACCACTGTGGTATTCACTCCGCGCTCGCCACTTGTAACAGCCCCTACCTGACGTTTCCCTTTATGAGCAACTATTTTCTGTAGATGTTTCTGGACAGTAGTGAATCCTGATTCATCCGCGTTGTACATTCTTTCTGCCGTTATTTGGAATTTGTTCACATTGCGTTACAAAAGATCAAAAAATGTCCTACGGTTTCTCTGTTGAATTCCTTTGCTCTTTGTAATGAGGTAGCTTCTGGTCGCCGTACAGAAAGTTCAGGATTTTTTCTCATAAATGCATATAACCACTTTTTTTTTTTTCAGCCAATCATTTCTCTCGACTGAACGTGCGAAGAACACCATATTTTTCTGCTAGGTCAAATGCCAATCGTCGAACTTCTGTAATCGTCAGTCCGAAAAAGCACTCTTCTAATGCTATGATGTGCTCAGCAAGAATCCTCTCCATATCTGAGTTGAAGGTAGTCTGTCTTCCTAATCCCTTGTTGCATTAACGTTTTTATTTTTCTGAAGAGCATGCCGCCTAATCGTTGAACTCCATATACTCTTCTACATCCTAGTGTCTGGTGGGATTGGAATGCGCGAACTTCGAGTCTCTAGCCTAACGCCTCAGATCGCACGGCTGCCTGATCAGTCCTTAAAGTTAAGTACATGATATTAGTCTTAACTCAGGACGAAAAGTATCTGAAAACTTAACTTTAATTGAATGCAATGTGGTAGTAAAACTCTTGAATCGTGTTATGAAACGGTGCACTGTAAACATCACACGGGTCAAGAAGAAAAATGGACGCTGTAATATTCAAATCTTCAACTAACTTTGTCCTCTTCTTCTGAGCTTTGGCATAAATCCATGCCAATAATTATAATTATATTATTATTGGTATTATTATAGCTATCCTCTGTGTGATGCGCACTGGATGTAAACGGCTCGTGAGGGATGTGGAGGTAGCATTCTACATATTCTCGACCTACGACACGAACTGAGGTGGAATGGTCAGTCTCACGCTCGACCGCCTTTATCTCCCAAGGTGCTGAGGAATATCAAGGAAACGGGTTGAGGGCACCTCAGATTACCGAGCATGGGAACACGATGTGATAGGTCTCCAGGGTCTTTTCTGTAATATGAATCCGGGCCGTCCGATTCGTAATCAGACGCACTACCGCATGAGTCCACGCCGACTGTTATTGCTATTATTATTATTATCATCTATAATATAGAAAATGGCAAATCGTACAAAATTCTATTTTTTTAGTTATCATATGCATATTTTTGTATATAATGTGGAAATTGAGAAACACAGGACATTTTTACTTTTCTGTAGGCATATTTTCCCCTTACTATCTGGCAACACTGGTCTGAACATCTGATTAAGGGTGTTCAATTTTGGTTCCAATATTTGGCTCTCAATTTTGTTAAGTTCGTTTCTAATCGACATACCTTTATCCTCTCATTCGATGATGATGGTGCCAAAAAAAAAAGAAAATTGCGCCATGCCTTGCCCTCGCCTCAAATCTATATGAATGTGACTTTGAACTGTTATGCCACCCAACTTACTCCCTGGATTTGGCACCGTCAGACTTACACTTGGTTCCTGGAAACAATATTTGAAAGGACAGCATTTTCACAGTGACGAGGCTGTCGTAGACGCTATGCATGAGTGATGTAAGGACCAAGACAAATAGTTTTTATCCTTGGGTTTGCAACACTGGAGGGTTTCTGGAAGAAGTACAGACCACTCAAGGGGAAAGGGAATTGTACAGAAGTTCTAAAGTGCTATTTACTTGGGACAACCAGGGATGTGCTCCAAATAATTTATTGCTCCAAACAGTTCTGATGCAAAATGTTTTCTTTCGCACCAGGAAACACTTAGAGGACAGCACTGCAAAGCATACAGATTGATCCTAATATAAACAAGCATGCTACATTTGTAATTTGTTCGAGTAGCTTGTATAGAGCAGAAACATGGAATGTACGAAAAAGAATGTCAAAATGACTTTGGAAACGTTCGAAATGTGGATATGGAGTAGAATGGAGACCAGTTGGACACAGAATACTTAATGAGGGAGCGCTGAACAGAGAAGGCGGAGACGAACATAAATTGAAACAATATAGAACAGTAAAAAGGGGGTAGGTCACTGGCTAATGAGGAATACGTTGAAGGAGAAAAAGGAAGAGGAAGAAACACAAATGCAATTACTTGACAGTGTTAAGGAAAGATAAATTATACTCTATAAGGCAGCGCTGCAAGTACGGGAGCAAAGAAGGCATATCCCTGTGGCGCCGGGGAAAGGGCGTCAAATGAAGAAAAGGAGGGTGCGTTGTACCCTTTTGGCTCCTTCGAAGGGGCGCATAAATGGGAGTTTGTTCTCTTTTACAAAAATATAAGCTGCAGTCCTGTCTAAGGCAAAGAGGGACGCCGAAGATCCTAATTATTGAAGAGGGCTGAGCGTGCCTTAAAGGACGTGTCGCAGAATTATGATTCCATATTAATATCCTTTCCTCTCCATTTAAAGGCAGTCTGTACATCTTTTGAACTGTAAAGGTGGAGACCAATAACCATGCATTTTATAAACTGATAAGATGTCTCTGTCCTTCAACAGGAAGGACACGTTTCTGGTTGTTAACACACCTCGAAGCTCAGCTACTTCAATTAACGATGTAAAGTAAACTTGTATAACTTTTTTTTTTCTCGTAGACACGGACGTAAGACTATGACTGTACGATGCTTTGCTTCGTCAAATTACAATGTACCATTAAACAATATATATATTTTACTCACATATACTCGAGCAAATTATTTCATGCAGGTGCATGGCATGTGCGCGACAATTAAGGTGAATGAACTGGACACGTGATATATTTCGCACACTTTTCGTTCATGAACTGCACTTGTAATTTATTTTCCTTGTTTGTTTTACCTTATACGTTCATATAATGCGATCACAAAAACTTTTGAGTTAGTAAAAATAATTTTAATGCAAATTAATGAAAATTATGGACATATTTATAAGTTGATAAAAACGCAATTGATTATCGCATTTTTCTTTGTTTTTGTCGCAAAAAAATATATATATGCAAATGAAGCCAATTTGTAAAATAGCTCGGCATTTATTTATTTATTAGACTATTATTTTTTAATTGTAAATAAGACTAGGTTTTTTTTTTCGCTTTGTAAAGTTGTCTTCTCTATACTCTATAGTGACCCATCATTCAACCAAATGAGGAAACCAAATTACAAATTTATTCATTTTTTTTAAAAGTGTTATTAGTGTATGTTATTTAAACTTTTTAATTCGCACCAAGACGTTTATTAGATGAAAATTCAGAGTATGATTAAAAGAAAGAAGAACGTTTATAATTGGCTTACAAGGAGACCCCGTCAATGAGATCATATCGAAACCTGCCTTGAAATTTCGCTAGGAAACTGTCCGTAATATAGAGAGGTAATACAAATATATAACTGTCCATATTAACTGCAAGGTACCGAGATAGGAACTGGAATATTGGTCGAAGTGTGCAAAAATGTATTTTTTTTTATATAATGCAATCAACATATGTCACAGGAGCTCCATAGTCTAGTGGTTAGAGCGTTGGACTGTCCGCGTGGTCCCGGGTACAATCCCAGGCTGGAGTCCTACTTTTCGGCGTCCACCCAGCGTCGTGAGGCAAACTAGGGAGTCACGTGAATAAAGACGTGCCGGCCACACTTGTTAAGTCCCTGATACGCCTGTTCGTGGTCAGGTGACGCGTAGTGCTGACCACACAGCCGCCACTCAGGTGGACGCGGTTCCACCAGCTGCGGACAGATGTCAGATGGCGTTGGGGTAGGCTCAGGGTCTATCAGCCTGTCACGCCAGTGGTTATTATATTATTTTAATCAACAGATGTCACTTCTGCCTCACTTCATCCTGGAATGAAACACTACCGAGATGTAGCGTCACCTCTGACACTGAAGGGCACCTCGCCAGCAATGTATTTCAGTGATTTGAAGCCCCCGAAATTCAGATTTTTTGTAAAATGGGTAAAATTTTGTGGATTTTTTTAAAAAAAAAAAGATCTCCTAAATACGTCCCTGGCAAAAAATGCTGCGGTGTAGGAGGTAACGCTATATCTCGTTAGCTTTTCATTCTAGAACGAAAGTGACGTAGAAGTGACTTCTCTTGATTGGAAAAATACACTCTTTGTACACTTCGACCAATATCCCAGCCATATGACATCTATATAGGACGTAGATTCTCCTAGCAAAATTTTAGAGTAGGTTTCGATATGATCTGATTTACAGTCTCCTTATTAGTAGCAACAAAAATGAAAACATAATAATTTCAAACATATCGACAGAAGACAGTTCACACATATACTTTATCCACTTCTATCGTACCCATAAAGTGAGGTGTCTGCAGCACACATTTGGAAACATACAGCAAAAATTAGCTTCGTATAAGTTCCGCACAAATTTTGAAAACTGATTTTATTAAATGCTACAACGGTGATTGAGAACTTCAGACACTTAAAAAAAAAAGTGCATTATTGTAATGTTCAACAATGAAGGACAATCTGAAATTAGTGATAATGAAACAATAAAGTAAAAATCGCCATAGAAATATTTGGATTTTTCTGGTTTCAATAGTGGTTTTGAAATCGTTTGATTCTAATTGTAAAGTTTCAAGCTACCTTCGAATTATCACTCAGGCACAATAAAATAATAGCAAACTTTTGAATGGTGGTGAAATTTACAATGCTCACTGAAGGTTGTGGAAATTTGTTGCTGTCAATTAATATCCATGTTTAGTCGGATTTTTGTCTTTAAATATACGTCTACAGAAAGTAGGTACATAGGCTTAGATATATAAAAGTAGAAGTAGATTATTATGTAATCAAATTTTCTAATAATATAAGATGACGTATATAAGATTATTATAATAGAAATTCTTTCAGAAAGTTGTTACCTGAGTTATTAAAATAAACTTTGTTTAAAAAGAAAACTTAATGAAGGCTACTTATTTGCAATTATTAGATTTAAGGGGCTTTTGAGTCATTTTTTTCGAAATAACTTGATGAAACAATGATATTCTTATGTGTAAAAAGTCAATGGTGAATTGTACGCCTATTTTGCAGACCGCCGTACCCAAGTAATGTTGTCTCTTAAAGACCATTTTGATGATTCTGTCATCCTGTTTATAAAATTATCTTTAGTGCTTACATATTTGGTCACAAAGAGAATAACGGTGAAACGTATTTCAAAGAATTCCATTTAACTTATATTTTCTTGAATTGAATTAAATTTATTAATGGGGTTTAGGTATTTCAGGTTCAGGTCGGGATAGAATGGGGAAGAGGATGTTGGAAGGACGGCCAGGGCATAGATTGTAGGTACCATCCCGGAAGTATTATCTTCCCTCGATTTGCTCTTGTAACTTTTGTATGATGAATATGTGATATTTCTTTAAATCATATCGACAACAAAAACTCGTATACCCTTGACCATCGACGTGATGTCTAAACGGTGTCAGAAAATTGAATTATCACGTCATTTTTAGAGAAACAATATTGTGGTTACTACCTTTGGTAATCTCAAGTGATTCACAAACACACACTTCTGAACCTGAACTTACATTTTCCTCGGCAAGCCTTTTCTGAAGATAGACAAAAAGATAACAACGATTGTTAAGGTACCATACCGAAATTCGTCTGTAAAACTGAGACTAAACACTTGGAAAACCTCAGTCAATGTAACGAACGAGTAGAGAAACTCGAACTTGCATATCTCCCCAGGACTGACCGTAACTACTACACCACGAAAATTGGGATTCATACCATTAACGTGGAATTCGTATTAGAGGGCGGATGCACAATGCAACGTGTGACGGAATTGGTCACAGAAATGGTACCTCCCCTCCACGGTAGGTTTATTGCAAGACTTCTCCCGAAGCGTTCAGTTTTGTATGTTCTAATGTGTGTGTACAATACAGGTAATTATAAGTTGTCTGTCTATACGCAAAACATAATTTGCCTTGTGCGTCACATAAGATGGTTATCTCATTACTTTAACCGCATTTGTCTCGACGCGCTCTTCGCTAATTTTTCAACTGAACACGCGGTTGCACATTCTCATGATAACGATGATGATGAAGGCGACGGCGTAAATTTTGGACATGACAGACTCCGAGTACAGTTACCTGAAAATGAAATTAATGATATGAATGTTATTCATTAGACGTGAAACTTCCTACTTGTACTTTTACCCAAATGCTTTCGTAAAATCACATACGTGCACTCTCACACGCACGCGCGTACACGAGAGAGAGTATATGGAGTTACAAATTAAAGTTAAATGTAGTGCATCTGAGCATGTATCTCATCATGACACAAGGGAAAGACTACTCTTTGCATGCTCTTATCATATTGTGGGCTCGTTTTTTCTCTAACTCCTTCCGCAGGATGCTGAAAATGAGTCGCAATTGAAGTTATATCATGTGTACTTATTTCCTTCCATTACTCTCCTTATGTTTAGTAATTCAGTACAACTCGTTTCAATTCAATTTTGTATCTTTATTATCTACCTTCTGATTACAAGTATTTTTTAAAACTTATATTTTGAATACACAATGTTTTATTCTTTTAAGAACTGCAATTTAAGAGAAATATTTAGATAAGAAGGAAGTTGCGATTTTTTTAAAAACAGTTCACAAGATTTTGTGAAAAACAATTGACAAAATTCCGGAAAACTGTTCACAAAATTCGTGAAGACAGTTCACAAGATTTGTGAAAAACACTTTACAAAATTAGTGAAAAACACATCATAAGATTTGTGAAAAACAGTTCACAAGTTTCGTGAAAACAGTTCACAAGATTAATGAAAAAAATAGTTCACAAGATTTTGTAAAAAAAAACAGTTCACAAAATTCGTTAGAAACAGTTCACAAGATTCATAAAAAATCAATTCACAAGATTTGTGGAAAACAGTTAACAATTTCACTAAACAAATCATCAACACTTATCAGAATTTAAAATTGTTCATAATATTCACTTTTAAGTTGCTTGTATGGACGTAGTCTACTGGTGCAACCCATGATATTTGTTGGTTTGGAGTTAAAACATTTGATACAGAATTAAAGAGCAAAATGAAATACCAGAATAGGGATCTTTTCTGCTTAAATAGTGAAATTTAATTCAGAGCGAGGATCAAAATTATTGACGGACATAACAATTCAATTCAGAAGTGATGGTAAAGATTTTTTATGAACACATATAAAACGAAGGAAATTAAAAATCAACAAACTGGGATATAGAGTATCAAATCAAACTGAGTAAGATTAAACTCATTAAAAATTATTACAAATTATAAATTGGATGTAAAATAAGTTTTAAATAATTGTGAAGATTATTTGTTGTTGTAAAATAATTTAACGTAACTATTTTGATCTGGTGAATGAATAATGTCATCCTAGTTGAAAATATAAGGCTTATCAGCCAAGTAATATGCTGTCTTTAGAAGATTTGATATTCATTTCTGGAGTACAAAATAAATATCACATTATATGTAGAACAGTGTATTATTCATTAAATAGAATACTGGTTATTCTAACTTGGAATTTGTTTGTTGTACAGAACAAGACCTGATTTATACCTAAATAAAGGTTGAAAGATTAAGTTAGTCACATATATAAGTAGAAAATTATACTCGTATACATTGTGCCCGAGATTTTAGTAAATTATTCCTATTTGATAATGAGTAATCCACCCATACGAGAGTTAGAGCTAGGCGTGTTCGGAAGTGCGAAGTCAATTCTGGAATTCGCAATTTCTTCGATTCCAGAATATTCCGGGATTCCGACTTTCGGAATTCGGTATTTCAAACTTTTTTTTCAAAATTCGCCGAATTGTCGACGTTCCAAAATTCCGCAATTTAGATTTCTATTCCGTGATTCCGAATATCTTTAGCCAAGGAGGTCCTCACAATCTCAGGATACGGTCAACCCTCACTGAGCAGTGGTAAAGCTTTGGCTTAGCATTCGGAAGGTCCTGGCATCGATCCCAACGACTGATCTTCGTGTCTGAGGTACTTCCAGATATTTCCTTAGTCACACGAGGCAAATGCTGGGATGGTATTTTCATTTAGGCTCTGGCCGACACCTTCCTGTATCCTTTCCCCCCCTCTATCCCGGCATGAGCCGTAGATGCCTAAAGGTTATAAATAACTTCAATTCAATCTTTCTCCGAGGTTAGCCACTGGTGAACCCCAAAAAGAAGTGTTTCAATATTTTGTTGTATCAACTTTGCTAATATTTAATAGGATTTTAAAATTGTTAAGGGAAAGATTTATCATTATTCTGCAAATTTACTTCATTGTATTTTTTAGATGAATGTGGTTCCTTTCTAGTGCCGACTTTACCGCACGTGAATATGAAAGTCAATTTTTCACTACCATTCATGTTATTTTACATTATGGTGGAATTGGAAGAAAAAAAGTGGAACGAAAGTTGAACTAATGATCTTTCTCATGTTTGAATCGCAAATACGAAAAGGACGAGTTTGCTATACTTGTAGTTGTTCAGTTGGTTCATTCAATGAGTTTTAACACCGAGATGACCATATCGAAGTATTAGTGTGTTATTACCATATTGTAAGGTGTGTATTACCTTATAACCTGTCAAAATTATTACAGTGTAGTCTACGAACACACATGAATCTCTTTTACAGTCTAGAGTTATGTTTTCTGTGATGAAGCAACAAATTATTTTCCTTTTTATTTATAGTTGAATGTTAGTTGAGTAATTATTAACGTCATGAACGAACTGGGGCTTATATAGGGACAGGAGCTGCAGTGTTAGGTGAACAGCGGACTTGAACCCATGCCTATGCACACAAAAAGCAAATGCCACGCTGACTATATTAGATCGAATCGAATCAGGTAGGGTAGGCGAGGGGAGAGGATGTGAGAAAGAAGTTGTTCAGGGTCTACTTTCCAAAATAACATCCAAGTATTAGCTTGGCTGTAGTTTTCCAGGGTTTTCATCAGTTTCAATAAGCGAATGCCGTGCTGGTACCTAGGCAAAGGCCCTAGCTGCTAATCCTCCTTCGCTGCTCAGGAATAATGATTAAGGTAGGGTATAATCCGATCGACACGCGACGGGCTCATTCAGTCATTCCATAACTACCTATATGTAAAATGTAAATTAATTAATTATATATAATTTTACATCAATGTATAAATAATTATATGTGTAAAAAAAATATCTAAACAAAACTAAATTATTGTTTTGCTATGACTAAGATTGTATGTCATGTTGTGATTAGGTGAATGATTTTAACTCTGACTATTAACTCAATAACTATCCAGTACAAATGTTTTTGTTTGTGGCTCTTAAATATATTAACGTGTAAATATTTGTCTAATCTGTTGCTATGCTTTTGTTAAGAATAGATATGGGAATAATCTTTTCCTTTTTACATCTTGCGTGGTTGGGTTCGTGATGATCGTGTAATCCTGTTACGGTAGTTCGTGATTCCCACTGCACCTGTGGCCATGAGTGCAGAGAATAGCGACCTTGAATTATAGAATTTGTTTTTCGAGAGGCCATGACAAAAAAAATCACGGTTTGGAACTTACAAACAAAAAAAACTATAGTATATATTTATTTATCATGATTCGGGTCAATTTTCTCTTGCCTTAATTCTACAAAATAAGTCTCCACTTTTGTTCAAGGAATCATGCTTGCTTCCTGTATTGTGAAATGAAAAAAGAGAACTTTCATTTTCAACCATTTACAAAAACCGAAAAAAAATAACGAAAAGCAAACATTAAGAACAAAAAGATGTGTTGTTCTTGGTATTCCCGTATCAAATGAATGCTAGGATTATTGCTTAGTTCTTCCGTGATAGTATGATACACCCCTACTAATATTGATGGTAATGAAATACCCTGTGCGGGCCTCACTTACAGCATAGCAGTAAACACACTTGAGATTCTATAGGTGACTGACAACCAATTCTCGACTCACAAACCACCACTTTTACAGAAGTTTAGAATATTAAAATTTAAAAAGAAAATAATATTCTATAATACATATATAAAATATCAGAATATAATCCTTTTAATAGCAAATTAAATATCAATATTTTAGTTTAAAAATATCAAAATAGTTATTCATTTTTCACATTATAAACAATACTCAGTTTGGAAAATTCTAGTACCGGTATGTATTTTTACACAAATGCTTAGTAAATCTAATTTTGTACAAATTGGCTGCATAGTAATTCTTGGCACACACAACGGTCTGAGCCAAAGTTGCCTATAGTCCTTAAAATTTAAATTCAAAATTCATATTCACACACGCTTATAAGTTTTTCACATTTTATATCAATACTGAATTATGAATTCTTCATGTTGCGCAAATACTTTATTAATTTTTAATAATTACACAAAAACAAATTATTTGCTCACATTTTATACAAACACACATTATTTCTCCATATCTTACACAAATACTTATTAAATTTTTCATATTTTATACATATAGTCTCCATCTGCTTATTAATTTTTCATATTTACACAATAGACAATTGCTAATTAGTGATTCATATTTTAAACAAATGCTTATCACTTACCCACGTTTTACACAAGTATTGAATTATGAATTCTTCATATTTCACACATATTTTATTAATTTTTATATCTACACAAATACAAATTAATTATTAATATTTTACAGAAACACCCAGTAATTTTTCATTTTACACAAATTCTTATTAATTCTTTGTATTTTTACGCACATACTTATTAATTTATGTTTGACAGAAATACTTATTTACTGAAATACAATTTTTCGCTAATTTACTACAAGTTTTTTTTTATTGTACTGTATTTGCACAGAATCATATCTTCAACTATTGTGAAATTATGTTTTCTTGTTCATATGAAGTCCCTTCTTAGTTGTTTCCTTTTTCCCTCTTTTTCTTTCGGATTTAAATTACCCATTTGAATTTAAATTCCCACAAATCGTACTCCATAGCAGATGGACAACAGTCAGCCATTATTGACGAATCAGTAAGGAAAGCGGAGTCATTAATAATGGAAATGCGAAGTTTCAGCATTCATAAAATACACAGATAGGTAGGTCCATTGATCTGGGATTAAGTTATAAGCCTACGATTACTTACGTTTATCAGAATATAAAAAAAGGTCTCTAGTTGGATAACCTGCTTTAGCTTTCTATAATCATCCATGAGGTACAATCTCAAAGGAGTTGTTGCTGTACAAAGAAAAGCATTCTTCTTAAGACTATTCAGTCAGAAGGAAGTTTGTTTCATATTTCGTTCTTAATACCAAAATGGAATCCAACTAGTACTCCTCCACTTCCAAAAAAAAATACTGGAAACATCTTGTTAAAAAGTTTCTATATCAAGAGGCGGTAATAATGGCTGTTACCAGAGCCGGATTTACCACTAAACCTACTAGTCCCGGGCTTAGGGACGAAAATTTCACAGAGGCCCACCTTCCAAGGAAAAATAAGAAATCGTTATTTAAAGCACCAGACGAGAAAATAGCAAAAAAAAAAAAAAAGATACTAAATATTTTATCATGTAGGGGAAGCGCCAAACACCGACCATAATTGACTCAGGCAATTTAAAAGTTAGATTAATTATCATTAAAAATAATAAAACAAATATTAGTGCTTTATTAAGAATATAATTTTTTCCTATTTTTGCCTTCTTACACACAAATAAATTTTTTTAGTCAATGCTCTAGTGGGGTGGCAGTCATCTTTATCCCTGCCAATGGGCAGCAGGTATACGTTCTGTTGAAGCACTCTACATCCACGAAGGCGTAATTTAACTTAGATTTGTGTGTATGAGAAAAACTAAAATGCCTTTTTTCTAACATGTTTTTCGGGTCTGCAATGGGTAGGTATCGTGCGTTCGAATCCTACCGACCGTCCTGACTGAGGTTTTTAAGAATTTCTTTGTTTCACCACACGAACGTCAGAATGGTACCTTAACTAACAAGACACCGGCCTCTACCCTCCTATACCCTATCTCGGTCTAATCCAAACATTGCTACAAATCTTTAAAATTTCAAAAATATCCTAACTTTTTATGGGAATAGAAACAAGCCTTATTTCTTTTCTTACCTTGCCCTGATATCTTCAAGAGATAAATATTCCCGGAGATGGTGTTGCCCACATATTCAACATAGTGCATGAGTGAGTTTGTAGTGTTGGTTTTGTCCATTTCTAGAGATTTTGTAACTTTGAAATTACTACTTTTTAGGAAGTGAATTATCGACGGGTGGAGCGATACACAGACTGACAGGTACACTGCAGGGTTCAATCCTGTAAACCTACCTTTCTTTTTATTATTATTATTATTAAATGTCGAGAGGAGGGAGGATAATTTATCATGACGAGAAGATGGAAATGGGAAAGAGACGGGAGGGGTGAGGGGGGAACGGAAAATGGGAGTCCTGAAAATCACGGATCTAGGGCGCCTAGACACATAAATCCGGCTGTAACTGTCACACGCCACAGAGTTATTATGCAGTTTGGAACTGAAATTTAGAAACAAATCTAAAATATATTGAAGTATAGTATGCTGAGCAAAATTGTCCGTATTGTTCAGACAAGTGTTACAACTAACAACTCTATTTTTGCCAAAACACAAGTAAATACCTGTGGCTTTGAAACTCGTTCCCATCCACCATACTCCCCAGAACTAACACAAGTTATAATTTGAAGAGAATTCATATCCGCCATGATCAGGATCTCTTTACAGTAAGATAATTATGGTTAAAATAGTACAGAGAATGTATCAATCGATTTGATTTTTGGAAAGTATGTGAACATGAGAAGATTTTTTTTGTCTGTTTCTAGATCTACTGGAATTGGGTCAAAACACTTTCGTTTTGAACATAACTTTGATATCCATTTTGATATACTCAAAGCGCCAATTATTATTTGCACAAATATGATACTTATCATTACTTAGTTAATATTTACATTTTACACAAATACTTACGACTACAAACAAATATCTTCTTTTTTTTAATTAATTCTTGGAATATATTTTGCTTTATTTTTTAGTCAGTGTCATGATATGCCTAATTCCTGATTATTATTAATATATCGAAAACGGACAGTCCATTAGAGAAAACTTAACCCTCTCAACTCATTCTCATTTCACGATCAACTTTTTTGTCGTGTCGTAACATTTATCTTCATTAATACTGTAAAAATGTTGCAGACTTCTTCCTCTACCTCTTTCCCATTAAACCATATTTTCGGCAGGATCCTTGAGAAGCCTGTGCCCTAATCAATATATTTTTTTCTTTAATATTTCCAATATTGTTCTTTTCTAGTTTATTCAGTTCAACACTTCTTTATTACATATGTTTGGCGTGTAGCTGATTTTATTTCTTCTCCGTTTCCACATTTTGAAGGCTTACAAGTTTCCCTTTCTACATACTTGCACAGAGTTCTGCCACAATATTTCATACGAAACGCTAAATGATCTTCACAGGGTTACATAGAAAAGATTCTTTACAGTAAACATTTCTATCACTATCGTTAGTCTCATTTTATTTAATTTCTACTTTATGTTAGTATGTAAATAAAACAAACGGAAAAAACAGCAATGAACTCAAATTGTTATAAATAATACAAAAAAAAACCTTTCTAAAGGCACACTTTTCTTAAATAATTCATACTAAAAAGTAAAATATAATATTGTTTAGGCATGATTTAAAAAAAAAAAAAACATGGGGAGCGCTCTCATAATACAGCCTTATAAATTCTTGAATTGAGGTGCTCCATGCTTTTCTTTCTAGTAATGAATAAACAAAATTATTTTTTACTTTTTAGTACGAATTGTTTAAGAAACGTATGTCTTTCAAAAGTTTTTTTTTAATCATTTTTTTTTTAGTTATTTCGGTGTTCGGATACTTTTTCTCAAGCTAATATTTTCTTAACCATATCCTAAAGTATTCTACAACCAGTCATACCAATATCGTCACAGGCTAGCATTTATATCAGGATAAAGAAGTTCATATTAATAAATAATAAAATATGCTTTAAAATATATAAACATATGAAAGTAACAATGCTATATTGCATTGTGACCGGACTTATGCCGCTGTGCAAAATGTCATTGTACGACGTCGGGAAACGAGTTAAATTAATCTTACAAGATTTGAGGACACCACGAACCATTGTGAACTAAAGAAAGGAACGTAAAATTAGAATCAGGAAGGTATACTTTCATCATGCAGAGAAATCTTTTGTTACTGAGAATATTGTAAATAAAGTTGAAATAAAGAAATAATAGTCTGATAACTTACTTCGCAAAGTAAACTATCACGTTTGTGCTCTTCGAAATGAAAGAGCTTCGGAAAAGATCTCACAAATATTAACCAACATTTTAGGAATTGCTTAAACTGGTCATTATACATATTAGATTTTTCTTCATTGTACCATGCACTTCAATTCTAAACATACGTTTTACCCAAGAATATTCGGCTTCACAAATGTATAATTAGTTAATTAAATTACGTTTTCCAGCTTAGCTAAATAAATCCATTAGCAAGCAGCAAGATAATAATAGTAGCATTTATTAGTTAATTAGGCAAAGTACCGGCCCGTTAGTACGGGATGACTAAAATATGTTGACAATACTACTACTACTACTACTACTACTACTGACACTGGTACTGTTGCTACAAAAACTACTGTAACTACAACAACAACAACAACAATTACTACTATTGCAGATAAGTATGCTACTATAACAACTACATTTAACTAATACTACAAATACTACTATTACCATTACTACAACAAATATTACTACTAGTGGTACTACAGCTACTACTACAACTAATACTACAAGAGCTACTTCTGTTACTACTAGTACTTCTGCCACTACTAATGTAAGTACTTTTACAACTGTTTTAAAATATTAAATATCAATATTGTTATCTTAAAACTAACACTCTTTTAACCGCAGAAATGTTTCATGGTGAGTCCAACGTTACCGCAGCGTTACAAAGTAAATACGTTTTTTTTAAAGACTGGGAGGAATGTTCTTATCTGTGCACCGAGAAATAATACCCTTAGAAATAAGATATAGGCATCCTCTTTTAATTGAAAATGAGACCATAACTGATTTGAAAATAAGACAAGTGATCTTATTTCTAAACTGACATGTTCTCATTTTCAATTAAATGAGAATGTTGATATCTGATTTTAAAGAAAATTTTTTATCGGTGTTACTAGGGATGGGTTGTGATTCGATCTCAGGACCCTTCATTCCACAAGTCCAAAGTCTAACCACTACACCACGAGGATGTTTGTTTATCTGTGTACAGATTATTTTTTTTTTCAATTTTAAGAAAATGTTTTTTACTGCCTGTAATCACAGTAAATATTTTTTTTATGTTGCCGCCATTGTTAATTTTACGGCAGCCTTGATGTAATTGATTTCACCGCAAAATTAATTGATTTTCTAAAATAGATTTTCATTTAATTTTCCCATAGATATTCTTTCAATAGTTTTAATATCTCCTTCGGTTTTGTTATTTCTTTATTAGTCTACTTTTAGTCAAATTTTAGTCTACTGTGTTTTACTAAGTCTCTTTAATTACGAAAATCCCGAATTTTTTGTTTCTTTTCAATAACTTGGAAATAAATTTTAATTTTCGTTCGTTCTATTTCCAGGTTTCAACTTTCTCTTTATTGTAAATATTCTTAGGTTTGAAAAAAAAAACACTAGATACAAACACAAAGAACCATATAGAGAATTTGTCTGCATTTGTAAATATCTACGCATTTCTTTTCGGCTTCAAAGAAGTCTCTTCCTCACCGGTAGATGGTTTTGATCTCACTATCTTATTTTCTTAAACATCTTGACAAATTCAAGCTTTTGATTGGTTCAAACTGCCACATTTCAGTTAATAGAAAATGCTGAACCAATCACAAAATTTGTTTACCAGGATCTTTAAGATAATAAGATATTGACATCAGAGACATCTACCAAAAAGGAAAGAAAGTTTTCTAAGTCAGCAGGAAATGCACGCAGAGATTTAAGAGTGAAGATTGCATCTCTGTATATAGACTACCTACCGTTCCTACAATTTACAGATTTTATTTTCAATGTATGTAATATATTGTATTAGGCCTAGCTATACTATTTTATGCTATAGTTTTTCTTGGTAATTTAGAGAAACATGGACTTACGTTCCGAACTTCGGATAGGCAGTGGGGAAGGCATGGAGTTTCTAGCCTTTTCCTGGGCCATCCAGATTGAATTTTCCTTAAGTTTTCCATACAAGTGTCGGGATGGTAACTCAACTAAGACCATGGCAACTTCTTTCCCCATTCCTGTCCACGAAAAAAGTGTTCGATCAGGTGAAATAATAACGCAGAAGTGATTGGTTTAGTTCAAATTTTGATAGTTCAGCCTATATAGGAAAATTCAACGAAGAAAATCAAATAGCACCCTTTCCTGAAATTCACTTAGTTTCTGCACAATGTTATGTACACGAAGTGGGTTCTAGTATGCCGATACTCATTCCACGACAGTGCAAAAATTTTCCGAAAATATTAGTTTGTACTCGTATTAAGATTAGTTCGTACATAGATGATGATTACCAGACTTTCTTGTACTCAATCTGGGGACAGTTTCCAGTGCGCACAAAACCCATAATTTCAGAATTGGAAAATACCATGTGACAGTCACTCTTCCCTCGCAGAAAACATACCACGTACCACTAACATACTTTAACTTAATTAGTTCGCTGCTTATTACAAATAAAAATAATAACATAGTCTTATTACATACCCACAAATCACATAGTTTTGAAAGTATATGGCTACGGTGTTTTCATTTTGTCACCCACACCACATCTACTCAGCCACAATTTTTGCTCCCCCTTTTCAATCAACAACAAAGAATGACTTTCAAAAATATTTTGCGACGATTTCCAGTTAAACAGCTCTTAAGCTACTTCAAATACAAGCTTTAATTTACTTAGAAAAAACCACGGATAATTTTATTGCATTAAATTATCAACAGCCAATCACAAGAGTGTTGTCTTCTGCTATTTGTATCGGAGGTCGGCTGATACCTCGCGGTGATCTTAGATACAACTATCAACATGTTTCCAGATGTTCTTATTACATAAAGACCAAAAAGAGATTTCCATGTAATGTAAATAATAAACACATGCACATAATATGGATGCATAGTAATAAATATATGCGTGTGTGTGTGTGTGAAGAGAGATGGGGAGAGAGACAGAACAAAATAGTATTTTTTCTATGCAAACCCAATAATAAAAACAACTCGACCGTGTTAATTAGAACTTCAATTTGTCAAAGCTAATAATATAAGCGTAAACAATTGTTGTATCACGTTTCTCATGATGTTTATGCTGTATTAAAACAAGAATAAAAGTGTATTAAAACGTAATAAATCTTTTTAAACAAAAGGAAAAATATTAGTTAAGTCATTTTAAATGTGATAGATCTCAGTTAAGTGTATCTAAAAGTTAGTTTTGACGTCATGTAACGAACCTTATATAAATAGACAACGTCCTACGGTCAATGTTCAATGGTCAATGTTCAATATTTATTCACTCGAAAAGAGTTTTGACTAAACGAAAAAATAAACAAAACAAAAATCCTTGCTTGATTTTGAAAGGAATCTGGAAAGTTATCTTCTTAGCATTCAGTTATTTTATTGAAATTTCTCCGCAGTATTTTTAAAACATTTTCTTGGTTTGTATACACTTTGCAGAAATTTTACTGCATTTTATGCAGTAAAATGTAGTGTAAATTATACACGTACAGTTGTACACATTGTGCAGTCCTGACAAATTCATAGTTTGGAGTCTCCCGAACAGAGTTCTAAGAGCAGGAAACATCTTTTTTCATACACAATGTAACAAAAGTTATTCTACCAAAATGTAGGCCCCATAGTCAATTCAACTGATCAGTGCAGTTAATGCCAGACAAGTAAATTACAAATTACCTATAAAATTTCTCAGCAACATTGCGAAAATGTCCCCGTATTAGTTCAACTGATCAATGAGAAAAGAAGTAAATATCTAGCCTTAAGTACCTAATTACCTACAGAACCCTCATAAACATTACCGAAATGTCTGTACTTTGGTTCAACTCATGGTAAGTGCCAGATATCTAAGAAGCGAATTAACTACAATAACTTTCATAGACATGATCGAAATGTCTCTATCTTCATTCAATTGATCACTATGGTAAGTACCAAATATCTAAGTAGCAAATTACCTACAATAACTCTCATAAATATGACCGAAATGCCTGTATCTTGGTTCACCTATTCATTA